>APFE030179686.1:1891-19026 GCA_000404065.3 Pinus taeda
AGATCAACTGAGGTTGAATCTAAAGGAGAGAGCCCTCTCCGATTGCAGGTGGGCTAGAACCTACAATCAGAAGATTGGTTTGTGGTTACCTTGGTCGTATCCCTAATAGGAGCCTAGGGACAACCTGAGTGATAACAATACTAATAAAATGGACACATGCACATATAAGAAATAATCGTTGAACATCAAGTGAAATAGTTCACATAGATGCCACGATCGTTAAATCATTACAACATATTTCCAATAAGTTAAGCACTAAAGTCAATGAAATAGTTCAACTACTCTAGTACATGTGAAAGCCAACATGAATTTCAAATATTAGAATAATAGCCTTAAAGCATACACAATCCACACATGAAAATGCGTTGGCCAAAAGGCTTCAATTATTAAGAAAAAGTTCCAAGATACATAAGTATAATGAACACCAATAGCTCCAATAGTGGAGTGTTAGAGCCACCAATTTCTCTCCAAAAGTACTATATGTATCTCTCTAATGCCTATGGGAGAATCAAAGGTTAAAATTCCTTTGCTTGAGAACTGAGGATCCTTTTATATCTCGAGGCATGACCTTTTGTATCCTCATGAATGTTGGCTTTCCAACTTCTAATGACATCTGGGCTTTTAGGACCTTTGGACTTCCAAATGACTTTTGAAATTACATGACTCTTGCTATAACATGTCCTTTGGAATTCTATACATGTCTCTTTTGTCCATACATTACTCTTAAACTTCCACTTCTTTATCTTTACAATGATTACATCATTATATCATAATTTCCACATCATCATCTGATGAGGACGTGCCAAAGTCACTATCATTGATGATTGGGACTCATAGTTACTGATGACATGTACTTTACTCAATGGGTGGCATGGATTCCACTCATGTATTTTCTCTTGCATGCGGCTTCTGATCGTTGATGTCTTCACCCTCCAAAGGGTCTTTTACCTTATGGAGTCTTTAGGGTGCTTTGATCATCAAGATTTCAATGTGTTCTTTGTTATTTGTTGCTTCCTTTATCTTCCTTCATTTCTCGATCTTCTTCATGCATGTTTTCCACGTTGTTCCCAAATACTTGTAACTGCAATCACTCATGGCAAGCAACAATAAACCTGAAAAATCTCCCATACTAACATGTTTCATGCAAATTTTATGTTAATGTCTTAATAGTGCACTTGGGAGAAGTAAGGAGAGCTACTAGGTGCAAAGGCACACTTCTAAAGGCTGAAGGGCTAAACAGAGGAAGCTTTAGGGCTTCGAGATGTGCTCATGTGCTCAAGAGAAGAGTGAAATTCAAGGGAAGGTGCAGGGTGCATGTCTAAATGACGAAGGATGAGGCTTTGGTCTTCCCAAGTGCATTGTGCACTCAAGGGAGACAATGAGTGTGTAGGGCATAGAGATTAAGGTTGAAGGGAAAGGCTTCAGAGCTTCAGGGTGTGATCATGAAGGAAAAGGAGGGAACATGGCATAATGTTGAAGGAAAAAGGATGGGCTTCATAGCTTCAAGGTGTGCTCATGCACTCAAAGAGGTAGAGAGGGCACAAAGCACATTGATGAAGGTTGGAGGAGTTAAGATTCGGCTCTTTGGGGTGTGTTAATGTGCTCAAGGAGGGAACAACCCTTCGATTCGAATAAGTGCACTTAAAGGAAGACTTAGTTCTTTAAGGGTTTATTTGAGAAGAAGGAAGGGGAAAGATTCTGATGAGTGTGTTATGCATTCTTGGAGAGCCCAGGGTGCACTTCCAAGAAATGAAGGATTCCTGATCAAGGCTTAAGAGTGTGCCCATGTGCTCCTTGCCTTAATGGGTTCACTATGCAACTAAAGTTTTCCTTAGTCTGGAAGATAGAAGAAGGTGCAAACAAAATGAGTTTAGACATAAAATCATGTGCGACACATACCAACTCAGCAAGAAAACTTAGGAAAGATTGAACAATGATTAATAGACATCAAATTGCCACTTTACACACATTCCCAAAGTACAACAAACAAAGTGTGTGCAACTGCAACCAAAAGTGTCAATTTACAGCAAGCAAAGGTGTTACGACCATAAAATGCACTAGATATGTTCTAATCAATGTGACAACACATCATGATGATCAAGAACACTTGAAACATATAGAATAACTTGAAACAACACTCAAAGACCAACGAAATACTAGATATGATGATAAAGTAGGCTCTAAAATTCGAATGTAGTGAAATTTTGGAGGGTGTTGTAGTTGCGACAACACATTATTATTGTTATGTAGGCCCTAATTATATTTTGACCCTTTAGACTCCTATATATACTAAGGAGGTATTGTCATTTTAATCATCGAAGAATTGTTCACGTATGTGATGTAAAAGGATGTTTTCCCTTATAAGTGACTTATTATCAAGTCATCGATCTATATTTTCTTATGTTTTTGTACTATTTTATTTGGATGCATATCATATGGTATCATAGCTCTTGATATTAGGGTTTTGATGCTTCAAACTAGTTATCATTGAATTTTTGATATAACGTTTTTTATGTGAAGATTCAAACAATGAAATTTTTACCATGTGCAGGCAACATATTTATGAACATTTGATTAAAATTTCATACCTTGGTTTGCTATAATTTCAGAGATATGGTCTAAGGAAGTTAGTTTTTTTTGTATGCTCTAGAGTTCAGTCTCAAAAATGTATCATGGGGAAAATCGTCATAACTTTATCTTCGAGCATCAGATTTGAATTCCTTAAAATGTGAATGAAACTACACAAACTTTAGTTTTTTTAGTACGATTTTTAGAGCCAAATGTGAAAACACTGACATTGGGTAGCCCATACAAGTTCGCTATACCAAATTAGTCCATAATCAGGTCATCATGAGAAATTTGGCATAAATTTACCTTGAAGAGTCCAATCTTAGTCTAGCTTTGGGTTTGGAAACAAGACACAAAGAGCTACCTCAAGAAAAAATTTCAAACACTAGGAGGTTGAAATCACAAAGATACAACAGTTTAAAGGTCTGCGATATCGACAAGCCCAAAATCAAGCTCTTAAAAATGAAAAAGGTATGTATTTTTCAAATTGAAAAATTGTTGTTTGAAAATCATTTTCAAGTGATTCAAAGGGCTCAGTAAAGAATATATATCATTATTTGGTTCCAAAATTGCTCGTAAACAAAAAATAAATGATACACTCATTAAGCCCCTAGAAAGTTCTACCATGATGTATAAAGAAGAGGAAGAAATGCTACATGATATATCAAAATTACGTGAGAAAGTGCAACAAATTTCTCTCTTAGGAAGAGTAGCCAAAATGAATTGGAAGCAACGATGAATTTTAAGATGGATGGTCTAAAATAAAAATAAAAAGGGGTTATTGAAAGTTTTAAGAATGGTTTAAAAGGGGACATGGAAGGTTTGAAGAAAGGTTTAAAAGGGGACATGGAAGGTTTGACAAAGTTGTTACAAGAAATGAGTCATAGTGGTTACAAGGTATTCCTTAAAAATCATGATGATAGCAAAATGAATGTGAATCGTGATTTTAGAGACTCCAAATTTGGGTTAAAAACCAGCCATATTCCAAAGATTGATATGGGGAAATTTGAGGGCAGGGATCCTTTAACATGGATACTATAGATGGAGTAGTTATTTGAACCACACAATGCGCGACACACATAAAATGTATGAATTTCATCTTTATATTTAGATCCCAATTAGTTTGTGTGGTATCGATGGATTTGTTCGCATAAATCACGTGTCACTTAGAAATTTTTTTGGAGGAATTGATAGCACATGATGATGATACAAAGAGAAGTACCAACTTTATCCCATTGATAAATCTCAACCAAAAGGGTTCAGTTGCAGAGCAAATTGAGAAATTCTAGAGATTGAATATCAAGGTAACTGATATTCTAGAGGAGCTCTGACTGATGTCTTCATATGGAATTTAAGGGATGACATCCAACATGAGGTTTGACATTCATAACCTAAGTCAATGGAGAATGTGTTGAGGGTGGCGAGAAATGTTGAAAGCAAAATTATGGAAACAAGAAGGTCTACCACTCACAACTATAAAGATGGAAGTGTTGTTGCTCCTAACCTCCCATGACCTACAAGGTTTATTCCACAACAACTGGAGACAAAAAGAGAAAAAGGGCTTTGTTACAATTGTGATAGAAAATATGCTAAGGTCATATGTGTCCTGAGAATAAATTATTTTACATAAATTGTGAAGAGGAGGAAGAAAAGTAACAAGAAACATCAAAATAAGAAGATATACACAAGGATTACTGAGGGGTTGAAAAAGAAGAAATAAATCCAACCATATCTTGTAAAGAATTGGTGGGAATTACCACTCCTAAATTATCAAGATAAAAGGATATATCAAGAAGAAAAAGCTCATAGTACTGATTGATTCGAGTAGTACCCATAATTTTATTCATTATAAGATGGGAAAGGATTTGAATTTATTTCTATATCTAGCACCATAGTGTCAAGTGATGGTTGCAAATGGAAGAGATATAAATTGCTCAGGGAAGTGCCATAATATCAATCTAACCATGGGGGAATATATATTGAATAGTCCAATTCTTTCCATTCAAATGGGTGGTGTTGATGTTGTATTAGGAGTCCAATGGTTATAATCTTTGGGGATGACAACTTTTAATTTTCAAGAATGTTTCTTGAATTTTTTTTGGGAAAGAAAAGAAATTGAATTAAGGGGTATCCTAGGGAAACCAAGGAAGATAATAAGCTCTAATGGCATGGAAAATCTTTTGAAGAAGAAACAATGATGTGTAATTACATAAATATGCTCATTAGATGTTCAAACATCTAAGTCATCCATTTTCTCCAGATCTCCAATGATTCATTGACAATCATTCCAAGGTAATTGAGAATCCCAAGGGTATCCCACCTATTCATGATCATGATCAAGCTATTCACTTGATTCTAGGATGTGTTCCTCCAAACATTAGACCTTACAGATATCCCTATTCCTAGAAGATTCAAATTGAATGTATGGTTGCAGAAATGCTAGAGGCAAGTATAGTTAAACCTAGCCAAAATTATTTCTCTTCTGCAGTAGTATTGATGCAAAAGAAGGATGGATTATGACATATATTTCTGGATTATAAAGAGATCAACAAGATCACTATTAAAGATAAATTTCCCATTCCTGTCATTGAGGAATTGTCTCATGAATTACATGGTTCAATTTACTTCACCAATATGGATCTTTGATCCATAAAATATTGTGGATATTCCAATGCACAATTCGTCACAACAAATCTGATAAAATTATACTTAAAAGTTCTAAAATATACACTATTGTAGTTTTATATATATTTAGATTTATAGATATGTATATTATTGTTAATAATGTATGCATGTGAATTGAAACTATGCATAAAATAGATAATGGAAAAATAAAAACTCACAAACACATTTGACACACGATATGGCCTAGGAAACCATTTCGGGAGGAAAACCCATTTGGAAGGTGAGGTTACTCTCCTCTCTTTCTCTGAATGGAAATATGGTTGTTGTTGAGGGATTTGCTCCCCTAGGGCTTTTGGGTGGAAACCCTAGCAGACTGAAAGTTATCTAAACAGAGAAACACACATTCACACAACCATTACACTATTATAAGCAAATTCTATAGTAAGAGGGGTGTACCTCAGGTCCTACGTTCGAGAAGTTCCTCAAGGGTCCAAACCCTTCTTCAAGTCCCTTTCGCCCCTTTGTCCTATAAAACAACCAATTCCAAAGAATACATCAGTATATGGACAGAGACTTATAAAGAAATCATCTTTATGTTATAAAAGAAGGTGGTTAGTTATGAACTTTAAACAACCATTCACATATGAATTCAAACATGAACATCATAAAAATAAAGAAGAAGCATATCATGAACTAAGACGTGTTTCTTTATTATAGACAAATAGAATGTACAAAAGGAGTAATATCACCTGAGTGACCTTTCGCAGGCTCCAAGCAAAGCTTCCTTCTAGATCCATCCAGCCTTAAGCCTTTAGCATATCTCCTTCCAAGACTCACTCCATGATGCCATAACTAGTGGATGAACATCAACACACAAGGAAAGAAGGGTTTCTTGTATAAATGGGGGAAGTGCAGAAGGCACAAGGGTCTTCAGACCTGGTCAGGGGAAAAATCTCAGTATAATAACCTTTCTCTCTCTTCTCTCCTCCCTTAGGCCTTCCCTTTGAGGTCTTTTTATACCTTTCCCAAAGTAGTTTTTTAGTTGGGAGTTGGTTGGGAACAGTTGGGCCACGGGAACTAACAGGTGATCAGCAGGTAAAACCCACAATCTCCGCCCAAAAATAAGCAGTTTTATATTTTTTTAAAGTGTTTTAATACATATACGCGGGTTGGGTATATGCCTACCCATGTATACACGCGTTTAAATCAGGGCAATGTCGCGTACAAGGAATAAAACACTGTGTTTTAAATTTTGGACCAGGTCTGGAAGGAGGGGTTGCCCTAGGCCATGAGTGCAGCATCACAAACCATAATAGTGAGATTTGGAGCTATAACAGATGCCCCCTAATATATGAGGTCAAAAGGGGTACATGATGGCAGAAATGTATTAAGCAAGTACATGGAAAGGAAATCTGCCAAAAACCAAGGGGTACTTCACCAGAATTCAGCCTGCCAAGCCACAAAAGGAGATCAGAAAGAAACATCGTCTGAGGTGGGCATACCCATGCTTAGAGAAATCAAAGCATGTCCGCATATCAAGTACAAGCGGATCCACTAAGTATACAAGTATAAATGGCTGGAAAATACATAATGGATCATCTGATCATGATCGAACAAGTACATGTATGAATATCACATATAAAATTGTCAATGATGCTGAGAAATACAACGAATCACTGATATCAAAGACTGATCCACAAAAGGTACCAACTGAACATGATGGAAACGGATGGTACTACATTGCAAACTCAGGTGCCAGCATATAGAATGTCGCCATGACTGACTGCAACATATAAGGTGGAGTGGTATCAACTAGCAGCAACAGGAGCAACTGTCAAGTGAACTAATGAATGTTGATACAACTTGAGGTCTTCACTGACCACCATGGTACATTTCTACACCATGGGAATAAATGATCTGAAGTCGACCATGTGAGAAATCATTTGATTACCGGTCATTGATGTATACAGTTAACAAACGCTAGACTACTCACCAATAATGATAATGAGCGTCAAGGTACCCAGTACAAACCAAAAAGTGCGAATAAATGAGCTGGAGTTGAACACCTATGAGAATCTATCGATCAGGAGACAATGATGGTCTCCCATTGTCGATAGCGAAGGATCTGCCACTAATGACTGCAAACCCCAAGGTACTACCAAATGGACTCTAGATCTTTGCCCCAGAGCAATGAGTCAAAGTCGATAGGGAAAGATCTGCTAGAAGGAAGGCATTAAGGAATCCTTCATCAATCTAGTGCGAGTTTAACCTGTAGGCCAATAATGTGGAAGGAATCGGACGAAAGAGATGTAGTAACCCAACCGAAGTACGTTTTCGGCGTACACAAGATGTGGCTAGCACACGGCAGAAACCCTCTGAACCAACCAGTAATGAAAGCCGACACAGAGGCGAAGTATCCACCAATAGGGTCAAATGGAAACCAAGGTACTGCACGAATCCCAATGTGTGATAACGTAAGCTGACATCGAACACAAGGGAAACCACTTAGTCAAAGACCCATGATACTGATCGATGCTGAGAACAAGGTAACCTATCAATAATGAAAATAGGGCCAGGGTGCAGCTCTAGGCCTGTCCTCAGAGCAAGATGTCGTCGTCAATAAGGACAAGGCCTGCCAGGAAGAAGTCAATGGAGACCTTCTCAAACCGACACAATTAAAGGACCAATATAACTGATGTGATAATAGACATGACACTGACAACCAGGGATGGCCGACTGAAAAATGAGTCAACAGACACCGCAGAGAGGCCGACTCAGGCTAACTTCCCTTGAAAAAAAGCACAACTCAATGTCACTATATGGCAGCATATGATGACGTTGTATAAGTTCGTCATGCAGGAGGCACGAACGAACCCTCCATATGATTGGAAGAGATAACCAATCGGGGGAGAACTGACTCAATAACAAGGTTAAGGTGTACCTAAGTCAAACTAAATCCCACCCACACGGAGGAGACTTTGTTTTGAGTGCTTTGTTCAAGGGCGACATGACTGACTCTAGTTGCCAATAATAAATGGAAATACTGTCCCGTTCCTGCTCTTTTTGGAATATTTAATTTTTTTGTCTTTTTCTGTTAAGCTCGAAAAAGAATAAAAGAATGCTATGGTATAGTGGAAAGAACGAGTGTCAATGAAACAGATGATCTAGTTCCTGGGAATGGAACATTCCTATGCTCAATGTAGGGAGGCGAAAACTGGTCAGTGACACTCAAAGGTGTGTTCCTTCCACGGGTCAAAGTGTGTCAAGTTGCATAAGTCAAAGGTATGCAAGGTTGATGTTGTGGTCGTCATGGTCAAAAGTTGGCTTAAACACGAGTCCAAGTGAAGCCGGCTCTACGCCAAAAGGTGCAAATGGTCAACATGCAGTGCAGTAGTACAACTCAACACAAAGGAGCCTCTAGGTATAAGGCCAGAACAAAGCGAAGAAGCTAAGAGGAATGAGTCTTCAACGCATAAGTCATGGCGGGACTACAGAGGACTCCCGAGCCTACTCAAATTGGATCAGCATGGGCAACAAATGTCAGTGAGATGCTAACTACGATGCCCATGTAAAGGGTGGCTCTACCATCGTGTCATGATTTTAAAAATTGGCGAGTGAAAATGGCTTACGAACCATAACACGATGGGATCGACCCTATGGAAGATGTATCGACAGATGGAGGCTAGTATGCATGATGCAACAGAAAAATGATGTCCCTAACCTATATGCCAGTGAGAAAACAATAACTGCCATGACGGGTCAGCAGTCATGGAACCGTCTCGAAACAGTCGAAAACGTCCAAAATGTCCTGAAAAACAAACCATTCTCGACATTCCAAGATCCCAAGTTAAAAGTCACATGAGGCCAAACAAAATAAAGTTTTGAAAAAATTATGCATTTTCAAAACTTATAAAAGAGATTTTGGACTCACCATTTTTACCAATTGAGTTGGAGAGCAAAGATTTGGAGCAAAAGGATCAAATTTCCCGTGTGCCAAATTCGACCGTTCAAATTCTTCAAAATCTTCCAGGCAACTCTTATACTTAGCTTGCAATTAATTGTGACTAGTTTCAGGATTTTTTTATTGATGTTTCATCGTTGAACTATTGTTCAAAATTTCACCGTGGCGTATATGCGGGTTGGTAATATGAAACCCGCGTACACGCGGGCCCTTTACGCGATTGTGTGTACAGTAACCCGCGTATACACCGTGAACCAATTTTAATAAAAAACTAACAGTTGAAACTAAATTTTTTCTCAGGATACCGATCACATGGCGTGAAAGAGAACATGAAATGGTGGATAATGAAGTTATGAATGATCCTCAAGCCTTGGATGCTTTACGGGGATGCGGCTTGCTCAAATTCTTCAAACTGCCGAACATGAAAGCCAATGTACGACTGCTTGAAATGCTCATTGACTATTGGGACGTCGAGGAGGAAGCCTTCATGATTGATCAAATGCCACTCAGAGTAGAAGTGGAGGATATTTATTTTATCACGGGCCTTTCCCGAAGGGGAGAGGTAGTACAGTCCTAGGGCATTACCGGAGCAGTCTCACTATAGAGGACTACGTACAGATATACTGCCTAGGACATCCTAAGAAAGTTGGGAGCCAAATTTCTATTGCACATGTGGTGAGTTTATCACTGAGGATCATCCTGTTCACCATAGCTCGAGTGAATGGATCATCCTCTCTACATCAGGCATCACGACTCACCATGAGCATGGCAGTTGATTGTCTCACTACTGTGTTCGACTAGTGTACTCCTCTTCTGGCCATCATGAAAAGCCATCTCACTTCTATTAAGAGGGGACAGACCAAGAACTTTGGCTACGGGACTATCTTGTGCACTTTCTTCTTCGAGAGGACTCCCGCACTCCGTCCCAGGGTAGCAGTTTCCATGAGCACCCCACGCGATCCACGCATGGGCCGGTGGGCTGATCTGAAGAAACATGTGGGGGGTGGGGAGGTTCCTAGGACTGCTTTCGACGATGACTTCTTCACCTGGTGGGATCAGCAGATCATCACCGTAGATGACTACCCATATGTTGGGCTGGATTTCCGAGGAGATCCTGACCTAGCATTACCGCCGAACGCAACATGGGGCGAGATTGGTAAGGATTTTTTGATTTTATGATTTTTTTTGGATTTTTCAAATATAATGATGTATTTTGAAAATATTTTTTTGATGAGATTCAAATGACTAATATAATGATCATGATCCAGATATTGGGCCAGTACGACCAGATGGATTCCCACGGCACAGACGGTGCGGCCGAGGGGCCGAAGAGGCGGCTGCCGAGATAGAACGGACTCTACACAACATCCAGTGACACTTGACGAGACTGAGCTGTCGATTACCGATGGCTGCTATAGAGGACCTTCATGAAGATATGCAGCGTCATGTGGTTGGCATGCCACGTGACTGGGTTCGCACTTTTCGGAGTGTAGCCAATGCAATAGTTACCTACTTGGCCGCTCATCACAAGCTGGGGCATTAGATATGCCGGACATGATTATGGGCATTTGAGTCCCAATTTTGTATATTTTTGGACAACATATGTACACTCGATATATATATATATATATATATATATATATAATATATATATATATATATATATACAGTTTGACCTTTTGATGCTTGATTTTATTATGATGAATGACTGATGTGCCAGTCTAATGCTTGATTAGTGATAGAATTAGCTAACCAATTATGAGATCTTGGAATGTGCAAATAATAAATATAAACAAATAATCTTTGCAACAACCTCACCCTTAAATACTGGCGATATAAACATGGATCCCTTACACAATAAGTGTTGTTTAATTGTGACACTATCAATTGAGAATCGAGATAAACTACCAACGAGTCGATCTCGTGGGAGATTGCCTCAGATAGTAAATTAATAACGGAAATATACTCAGCCATATTATTCAAAGCAGGACCAATGCATATGCCTCTTGATACCATCAATTGACCAGTTGGATAATAGAGTACCCAAGCCGCAGAAGCGAGATTCCGAGTGTGCCGACTAGCACCATCGGCGAACCCAAAATAGACCAAATCATCCATCAACACCTGCAACAACAGACCAAAAAGTGTTGATATCACAAAACTCTCGATGATATATGTACAAATATACATAATATACAAAGAAGCCATTGCTTGGCCAAAACTAAGAAAAGTACTTCCTGAGGTAGAGCCTGTCAGGGGGCTCTGCCTACTTGCTCCTAGAGATGTTTATAGGTACTATGATCGAACCAATCAATATAATTCCTTCGGAAAATAACTGTGTTGGAGCCAAAGGGACCATACAAACATCGCTAGTCGGACTGGAGGACCAGAATTCGACCTCATGCATAGGGGAATAAAAATGTGACCAACGATGTAAATCTTCCAAAGGTCGATCTACAGCTGTCATTGCTTCAAATATCGCTTCATCCGATGGAAAAACAATATCCGAGCAATCCGATGCATAAGTGGAATCAAGGGTCCGAGAATGAGCCACATCACCATCTATCTCTTTCCCAGAGGAAGGAGTAGAATGGTTATCTGCAGAGCTATAGATAGATTCATATCTAGGTTCTACTACAGACATAAGAGATTTTATTCCACCTGCCTTATCGTCATCCGATGTGGGCACAGATGAAGCTAAGGTTCCAGGATTCGAAGAATAAGGAGTTTGAACAAACTCTCTCCATAAAGGGTCCCTGGAGGATGAAATTGTATCTATTCTAGCCGTAGGAGGGGGAAGATCAAACGTACCCATTAATGAAGAGTACATCCCAACTCCTATATTCTCAGTAGGTGGATGGGGGTTATCCACTAAGGGAATAGTAGAGTCTGAAGTTGGTCGAGGATTGACTGGAGAATAATCCAATTGATCAACCTTAACGATTTTCCTCTCATGAGGAAAGCAAATGACACGAAACAGAGTCGAAACAACGGTGTCCATTTCGTATACCCAGTTCCTTCCTAAGAGGAGATTATAGTCTAGGTTAGCATCTACGACTTCTACCTCAATATTAACGACCTTCCCTCCAACACATATAGGAAAGGTCGGGATAATCCCGTATGGCCTATGAGAATGACCATCAAACGCTGTCAAGAGGGTGGGTGAAGGAACAACCGATGGTGATCCAATAGCCTTCCAGCATGACATAAATATGACACACGTGGAAGCTCCCTCATCTATAACCGTCTGAAAAATATTCATTTTCTGGTAGGTAGACTTTATCTGGAAAGCCATGTGATGAGGAAGTCTCTTTTTGACATTATTCATATCAAAAGTGAGAGATAAGGAATTACTTGGATCCACTGCCCCCATTGCTGATAGCAAGGCACTTCTTTGAGCAGGACACGACTGGAGAACCTCTAAAGTGGACATAGCACATGGACTCTGAGCCAGATCCTCCACAATAGAGTAATTCTGGGCTGCCCTAATATTAGGGTTGATAGTCGCGCGTTTAGCGGAACCTTTCGGTACCCGTGGTATAGTATCAACAGAAGGTCGCTCAATATGAAGTGGGTTGTTAGTTTCGGGAACTGACTTACCCTTGGAAGTTTCACCTTCACCATAATCGCGTGACCGTGTGGCCACATTAGCATGAGAACCCATCATGAAAACATTTGATGACTTGTCCCCTTCCTGGTTGCCCCCTATGGAGGTTCCAGGGTTTGAACTCGCGCTAACAAGAAGTTGTTGCCCTTGGGGGAAAGGGTTTGTTAACACAGCTTGCGAACTAGAAGTCCCTTTCTGCCCTAACAAGTGTTGAGCATTTTCAATCTTGGGGCAAAGATGAGTTAAATGGTCTCCACTGCAAACCTTGAATGGAAACTTGACTTTCTTTTTCGACTCATTTCTACCACCACCAGCATTATTGTCAGATTTATTTGCATCAGGCTTCCCATCCTGATTCTTTTTCTTACCTCGTCCTTTCTTTTTCCCATTGGAATTTTGATTTCCTTTGGGGTTATCAGATTGGACGGCATTAATCAAAGAGGTTTGGGAAGCCGTAGGGTTAGACGATATGACTTGGTTGTTAGAAGCAGTTTGTAAAGACAACTGCTGCAATTGGTTCAACAAGTTCACCGTATTTGTGTCTACCGACCCAACAATACCATCCACGTGGGGACCTGGCTTCGACTTAGCTACGTCAACCTTAGACCCAGGAGCATCTGGAAAGTATTTTTGTAGGATCCCAAACTGAGAGTAGATCAATTCTAATTGCTGGGCCCTAAAAATGGCTTGCTCCTCAGAATAGACCCTAGACATGGAGACATCTTTGGAGATCTCAGGTATCAAAGACTTCAAAAACCACTTGAGACGGTACTCTGGAGGGATTTCGGCTTTAATGAGCCTCTTTCTCCGTCTCCATTCCTGAATATGATCAGAAATGTGAGTTGCCTTATCCTGATGAAAAGTGGCCAGTAGTTCGGTTCCAACATCATACCAGACAGGCAACTGAAAATGGTTTAAGAAAATATTGGCTAAGTTAGCGAATGATGTAAAGCTGCCCCCAGGCAACTCTATATACTATTTGGCCGCATTACCAGTTAAGGTGCGTTGAAATAGTCTCAACCTAATTGAGTCATCGATAGGGAGTTCGATGAGCACCATAAGTGGAACGTGGTTACATGGTCGCCTGGGTCCTCACCACTCTTCCCTTCAAATTTTGGAATGTCCGAAGGGAGTTTGGTTGGGACCGGAGGCCAGGTCAGATTGTACTTGATTGGATCATTGGTTAACTTAGTGAGATCTGGCAAGTTCAATGTTGCCAGAAACAGAAGTCTAGGAGAAGCTTGGGGATTCCACCCTGACTAGGTGGAACTCCCAAAGCTCTGAAAAGATTGACCTGGATTTTGGAAGGCACCAGGCTGCCCGAAGTAACCAGTAGAACCCACTGAACCAAAAGGCAAGCCTTGTGATCCAGCAAAACTCGGAGTTTGACCAACTTCGACCGTATATCCACTATACCCAGCAAAGTTTCCTCCTAAAGGATTATAAGGAGTTGATAACCCCTGATATGGATTCCAAGCCGAAGCTAAGGGAGGAATACTTTGGAATGAACTAACTATGGTATACAGCCTATTCCCATATTGGACGAAAAATGGATTCCCAGTTCCGACACTACTAAGCCCAGGGTTATTCCAACCTTGGAAAGGATTGCTGCTTTTTCCTACCGAAGAAAAACGCATGGATCCTATCGTTGGGTTGGAATGTGGTATATGACCACTTCCAAACGGAAAACCCTGGAACGAAGCTGATCCACTCATCATGGACATGGCGGCCCTGAACGGAGCTGAAGGAATACCCTGTGAATGGGCGCCAAATGGGAAGAATCCAGAACCAAAAGCATTGGTTTGGGAATTTCCACTCGTGGACGGAATGGAGGTAGACCCAACAAAAGACGTGCTAGCAAAAGATCCGAATAAAGAGACGAAGGGGATGGAAATAGTTCCAACCCCTTGTACATATATGGGAGTCTGCACAGTCATAGCACTTGTAGAAGCCATGCTTCCAGTAGTGGTCATCGAAGGTAAGCGCGTAGCGTAACCTGGACTTGAAGGTCTATGCGTCGGAGTCCCAACGTATTGTAATACGTCTGGATGACTAGATGGTAGGGGAGAATTCAGAGCCGCTAACGACTCTGAAAGTTCTTCTACCTCTATGTTATTCTCAGCTTGTAAGAGAAATTGAGAAATAACTGGAGTGTTCCTCTCTTATTCCGCAGAAGTACCAGGCCTTGCTTGAATACTAATGCCCCCGAGAGGAGGATCAATCCCCGATACATCAATTGCCGTGGGACGAAACCCACCTGTATTATTACCTCTGCGCCTTCTTGGAGAAGGCTCTAAGCTCAGTGGTGAAAGACCACAAAGTCTTCGAGACCGTCTAGGAGATCGATCAAACTAAAAAAATTGAAAGCTAGGCCGACTAAGAGCACAGAGCACCCACTATAAAGTCCCTAAAGATACAGCCAGTCAAACAACTTCCAAGTATTTCCGCTCCGGGTGATTAGGACCGGACACCAAAATACGAGAAAGTGAAATAAGGGGCCTTCTGAAGATAGTTTGGGATGATGAGGGCCCATGCCTATCAGCGAAGGTAACAGAGGAAGTTATGCTGACCTCCTAACAACAGCCCGCGTCGGTGCAAGCCCCCAAGCTTCGCAAGGGTGCCCTCCAGTAGTACAGTCGAGAGTGATACAACGTCGACCTCAGGTGCCATGGGATTCCCCTCCACAGCCACCTATGTAGTTCCATAGGAGTAGCAACTATGGATACCAACTCGCCGCGGAAGCCAGGCGGAATAGTCGTGAGGTAAGTTCAGACAAGTAGGAGAGGGGGTATCTCTCTTCCCTGTCTTCACAGACCCTCGTGCTTAACTCCCAGATCCGGAGTTTTCCTGGTCTTCCTAACGCTGTTGGATTTTCTCTCGTTATTCAGACTCCTATGTTTGACGTTTAAATGGCCTTGGAGAGTTAACTCTCCACTCGCCTAATCCAAGGCCCTAAAATCCTAAAACTTGTTAATGTATATAACTTAAAAGAAAAGGTTCTAGTGAATTTTAGTTAGCGCTTGATTTTAAAATGGTTGTTCTTTAAGTCAGGGGATGATGGAAGTGAAATTAGTGGTGCTTTTTCGATGCAAAAGAAATTAATAAAACCTAACTATATGCATGTGCACTTGTCTTTGTTTTTCGATGAAGAGTAATTTCTATAGGGATCAAGGAAAACTTCTAATAAAACAAACTTTTCTTTTCCTTTCGTTAATTCACACTTCACACTCACAAAAGTTAACAAAGATATGTATGCCTAAAGAGATGCAAATCTATCCTAATGCAACAACTATATGCTTGATGCAAGATTTAAAACAGCTCTAAAAACAAGAAATGGAAGTTGCTTTGCTTATCAAATTTTCTTTTGCCACTTAGAATGTCTAGATGGAATATGAGATGCTACCATTCATTTCGTCTAAACACTAAAAACAAAACTCAAGACAAACATAATGCACTTTCATTCACTAAAAGGAAACCAAATGAAAGACAAGTTCAAGAAAGCAAAACGAAGTCTTTCAAAAAGTTTTCTTCAAAGCAACAACAAAAGAGTATTTTCGAAAATTCTCTCAACAAAATTGAAACTTAGCGATTGAAACAATAAGCAACAAACACTTTTGCAAGCTGACACCATACAATGAATGAAAACTCAACAAAAATAAATGTGTTTAAAGATGCTTTTTAACAATCGAAATCAGCAATGAATGTTTTGGTAACAAAGACCAAAAAAGATCAAAAAGACAATTTCAAGAAAGTATCAATCGACAAATTTCGTGAAACAAAGAATTAGATGGTCACAAAAAGCGGTTTTGTCAAGCAAACAAAAAGTCACCAAAAACCAAATTCAACACAAGGATTGATAACAATCTTTCTGCCCTGATAAATCAGAGCAGCCAAGATTTCAACAAGAAATCTTGCATGCTTTTAGCAAAAAACAATAACGCTTGCAAAAACAAAACAAGACCACTAATCCTTACAATCAGAGAGAAATTAGAGTAAGACGCTTGCTGTAAAACAAACAACTGATATTGAAAATTGACTATTTCAAACTGAATCAAACCACCAGAAAAACCTTCAGAGACACAAAAATTTATAAATCTTGAAAATTGCAATATATATGCGACTGTACTTATGTGCAGATTGTGTGTATATGCGACTGTGCCTGAGGAAACCTGCGTATACGCGGGTTTACTTCAGGAAACAAGCGTATGTATGCTTCTGTAACTAAGGAAAACAACGTATATGAAAGATTTCAAGAAAAATAAAAACCAAACTGAAGAAACTGGCAAAACTTAGAATTCAAGAATAGACCAGATAGTAACAGCAAACCAACAAGCAACTGAGCCCTGATTGGCTTGACAAACACCCAAACTAGGA
>APFE030179689.1:5815-19487 GCA_000404065.3 Pinus taeda
TACTTGGGCTTGCATTTGGCACCATCATCGGATGGAGGTTTAGGGGAATCCTGTTTGGGCTGTTCAGCTTTATTCTTCCCTTTTCCCTTCTTTTTTCCTTTCGAGGCTTTATCCGCTGTGGTGGACTGGACAGCGTTAACCTCGGAAGTACTATCGGAATTTGATACACCGTGGGACGTGATTTTGTTTGAAGCATTCGATTTTTGCTTCCCAGGGTTCGCGGAAGATTTATTAGTGGATGGATTGACAGAACCAATGATACCATCAACAAATGGTGTTGTCGGGGCTTTGGAATTTCCAAGCCTCGGGGCGTCAGGCAATAGTCATATAAAGTACCGGACTGGGAGTAAACCAAGACAAGGTACTGAGCACACGCGATAGCTTGCTCTTCAGTTACACATGCCCCCATAGCAATGTCCCGAGCTATTGGACCGACGAACGAAGTCGTGAACTAGTGGGTCAGAAGCTAGTCGGGAATCCAAAACTTAACCAAGTGGCGACGCCATCTCCATTCATGGATATGGTCAAAGATATGCATTTTCGTTGTTTGTTTTAAGGCTGTGAGGAGATGTGTGCCTATTTGATATCGAATAGGCAATTGAAAATGAGGCAGAAATTCCATAGCCAACGAGTTAAAATCCTGAAAAGATCCGCGAGCTAGCTCAATATACCATTTAGCAGCAGAGTCACTGAGAGTCCTTTGAAAAAGGCGGAGCCGGATCGAATCACGAGTTCGATGAACACCATAAGTGATATGTCATAACGTGGGCTTGAGGGTCTTCTCCAGCTTTGCTGTCAAATTTGGGACCATCACCAGGAATTTTAGTTGGGACCGGTGGCCAATACAGATTATGAAGGATAGGATCATTAGTTAGCTTGGACACATCCGGCAACTCCAACGTCGCTAAAAATGGAAATTGAGGGTTAAAGGACATCTGAGGGCATGGGTAAGAGGTAGTACCAGAGTTCCAACCAGCTTGTTGTTTCCCCCATTGGGTTGGTCCGGACAGGTTTTGCCCATAGGGATTTTGCCCATAGGAGTTATAGCTATAACCGGATGGTTGACCCTGGACTTGCCCCCCAGCATTCCATTGATTACCAACTTGACTTGCAGGAGCAACATATGGTTGCTGGTAATTCTGATAAGGACTCACCTGCATTTGTTGGTAATTTTGATACGGGGCAAATTGACTTTGCCCTTGGGATTGCTAGTAACTGTAAGGCAGCTGGGCTCTAAACTGAGCCTCGGAACCAGGTTGTGTTTGATAAGCAGGTTGAGCTTGAGATCCAACTTGCATCTGAAGACCAGATTGGGTCTGGAGCCCAGCCTGGGGCTGAAAACTGGGTGGGGCTTGAGAGGCAACAATCATTTGAGTGCCCGGTTGAACAAGCCCAGATGGATGTCCTTGAGAATACTGAGGCTGAGCCACCTGGCCAGAAGGTTGACCTAGTTGGGGTTGAGACTGGCCCATTTTCCCAGAAGATGTAGCTTGCTGGGTGTAGGGTTGTCCCTGCCCAACTGAGGACTGTCCTGGTGGACCTGATGGCTGAGCAAACTGGGCAGTTGGTTGTCCTGATTGGATTTGAGGTTGGCCAACATGCCCAGATGGTTGACCAGACTCGACAGTGGGTTGGCCTTGATACACGTAAGGTTGACTAAACTGCCCAGAAGGGTAGCCTTTCTGGCCACCAGGTTGTCCTTGTTGCATATAAGGTTGTCCTGGATTGCAAGAAGGTTGCCCAAAATAGGTAAAAGATGGACCACCAGAGGCCAAAGGTTGTCCCTGAAAGGGTTGTCCTTGTGGGCCTCCAGGTTGCCCTAGATAAGGTTGTCCGTAATACTGTTGGCCATAGGAGGGTTGCGTGTAAGAGGGTTGACTTTGATAAGGTGGTCCTTGAATATTCACAGGGGGTACCTGGCCACCATGATAATTGGTGGGGCCCCAAGCAACTGACAGCAGGACCGAGACCTCAACCGTAGGTTGAGATGGCAAGGGTCCGACGTGATAGAGGTAGGCTCCTTTAGAATCATAGTAATGAAACGAACCTTGCGAGCCCAGATTCTGAAGAGCCTGCAAATATTGATCGTATGCCTCCCCTGTTGGAATGAAACCAGAAGAAGGTGTGGCAACGAGTGTAGGATCAACAACTCCGGATGTGGGCGCCGATGGGCCACTATTTGCTGATCCGAGAGATGTTCTAGCAACAGTGGTCATGACCGAGGATGCGGTGATGGCACCAACAACAGGGGTTGAGGAAGCCACACAGATAGTTGGAATAGTCGGAACTAAAGTAACAGACACATTGTGAATTTGAGGAGTGAAAGGCTCCGAAGTCGGAGTGATGGCCTGAGACCACATAGAACTTGTAAGAGAGCGTCTAGAACCTATAACATCCCTCAAAGCCCTATATCGTAAGGGCAATGATATACCAAGAGAGGTAACATTAAAGGGTGGAGTTTCCGTTGGAGTAGGAATTTCGCCACTCATCACAACAAACGCTTCACTTATGACAGGGGAAGTTTCATCCATGTCAGAAGAAGACATTGGGACCACAACACTAGGAGGGGTAATAGGAATATCCTCTTCAGATGGCTCCCAAATAGGGTTCTAGTGAATCTCGTAAGACTCATCCTGTGGTGTGCGAGATTTAATCGATTGGACACTTGGAATAACCGGGAGAGTGTCACTAACAACCGGTGATTCAAGAGCAACAAAAGAAGGAGACCCTTGGTCACTCGAGACGAGAGATGGGATCGGTGATTCTGCCAGGATGATTTGATTCAAAAACCCTAGGAAAACTAATGAGAAGAACCCTACTCAAGCTAACGCAAACAAGATCTAACAGGGCAAATGTGAACGTGGCCGAATAAATTTTAAGACGCAAGGACACAACTTGACCTTTTCATCTTTAAAGAGTCGAGAAAAGGACCAAAAGATGACTCTAGTTGCCTTCGAATGTTTAATGAGCCTGAAGTGACAAGTGCTCAAATGAACCTTTTCTTTTAGGGAGTCTGAAAAGGAGCGAAAGTGACTACTCTGGAGAACTAGGCAAAAGGTTTACCAGACAATCCGTAAAACTGCATATACACCTTGGCAGTCGTATGAAAACCAAGGACTTCCCGTACGGCAGTCAATCTTCCTGAATGCTGTGTTCGGTGCGTTACGGCTTGTAAGGTGGCAGACACGGCTTCCTATGGATAAAGGATGATAACCTAGTGGGGTCTCCCCATATACTCGACGGTATGTGGGAACACAAGTCCGTACTAGACCATTATTGAGTCACAGAAGGAGGAATCACCCAACCTTGAGTGGAATCAAAAGTGACTAGGTTTAACGACGTCGGAGCACGTCTCCAGCCTAGACCTCTAAAAAGTGTGTGTTATGTTCCAATGCATTTTTAGATTCATTCAGTTCATTTTAAAGTTGATCTTGGATTATGTTTCAGTTTTCAGGCCCTACCGTATGTATATAGCAAATCCTAAGATGCAGCTAGAATGAACGAAAAAAATCCTTTTTTCTTCGATGAACACCTACCTATGGGAGGGTAGAGAGATCATTCCCAAACCAAGAAAACCAAGACAAGCAAGGAAATCACTCAATGCATAGAGACACCAATTCTTAAAGTGCACGAATACTATTAATGAGAGATCTTATCATTCGATTTTCCAATATGCAACTAGAAACGCAAATTTGCTTTCACTTTCATACTAAACAAATGCAATTTTTTTATTTTGATGTCTTTAAATCTCGAAAAACAAACAAGCGAAAAGCAAGCACGGAAAGACCCGGTTGACCCAAACAATTGTAATCTATGCTTGGTAGTGAAGAAATCGAATCAACATGCAAAATTGGTTCAATGACATTCACTAATCAATCAACCAAAAACAAGTAAAGAGGAAGGTTCAAACAAAACAACAGCGAGTTGCAAACGAACCTTAAGCACTGAAGCAACCAAACGGACAGATTCAAGGGATTTGAAACAAGGATCCAGGTCACATAAGCAAAAACCAAGATTCATTCAACAGAACTCACAACAAGAGTGCCTTAATCATGAACAGTGAAAAACAAGTCATCAGACAAGTGAAAAAGCAAGGGACTAGTAGTACTGATGGATTCAGGAGGTAGAATTGAAAAATTCAATCCTACAGCAATCAGAGCAAGTAGTACACAAGAAACAGAGCGATGATAAAGCAATCGCTTCAGCAATAAACCGATGTCAGCGTGGAAATACACGACTTTCCCGGTCGAATTTTCAAGACCGTCGCGACTGTTAAGCGTAATTACGTGATGAACAGAGTAACACGAAAGGGGTGACGCGATGACAGCACGACTGTTACAATTAAATCTGCGATGAAGCTCAAAAATAGTGACAAGCAAATCAAAACTCCCAAATCAAGAACAGCCAATCCTTCAACCAAACAGGGGCATTTCCTAGATTGACCCAGGAAACTCAGAGGACTGATAACTAATCCCCAAAACTTCAAAAGAGACCAAAACAAAAATCAAGGCAAGAGCAAACAAGAAAAACACAAAGGCCCTCCCCAGCGGAGTCGCCAATTTGTGATGCAGGAAAGTGTTCCCTCTACAGACAGAGGCAACCCCTCTAGCCCTAGAGTGGGTCTAGTCACAAACAAGGACAGATCAACAATAGTTTTCCTTAAACAGTTTAGAGTTGGAGGCCTACCTCAACCGGTGGTTGATGGAGTTCCGTTGTGCTGCTCCAGCTTCCGCTTCCTTCTCCTCAAAGAGTGATCAACCTGAAACAAAGCAAGGGAAATACAACAAAGCACGTAATCCGACAACAACGATAAACCATTTACTCATAAAGTCAAGAAGTCATGAGCTATCAAGTACATTGCATACAAGACATAGGAAAACATCATTGATTGCATTAATGTAAAATAAGAGTCAGCTTACAACCAGAGTCTTGACGTCACAAGCCTCCTCAGAAGGGTCTAGCCAGCATGTCCTTCAAGCATTCACTCTATGATGATGGATATCCCAAGATATAAAGGCTCTCTCACTCATAAGTTTTACACAAGATCAAAGGCACTTCATAATCCTTCCTCAAACTATGAACAATCCCACACTCACACCAGCCATCTAGCAAACTCACAAAACACTAACAACATTGCTTTATCAGCCAAGTAACACAAACTATCCAACTAGCTTTGCATAGTAATGGTGAGAGTTTAAATAGGAGGAGGAGCCTCCACGAAAAGGGGAAAGGAGAGATTATCATCAAGGAAGGTGGCTCAATTGACGCAACTGCCATACCAGGGAAGGAAGGGCAACATAAACAAGGCCAACAACTAGGTCTGGAGTCATCTGGAAGGCTGACTGTTGGAACAATTCACCCAATCTGGATCATCGTGGGCATAAGACTGTCCTTCAACGCTGACATCGAAAGTGATCAGTGCAGATAGTCAAATCATTGCCGAAGAGATCACATTGCCCCGCACTAGTACATAAAATCGGGCCATTGCGGGAAGCACGTGTACTTCTGCGCTGGCAGCGCGGTCAGTCTGTTTACGAGCGCTGTTCAACGCGTTTATTAAACCAATAACCGCGATGAGGCAAATAACTTTAGAAAAGTTGGTCAATTGGCAGCTTAGGAGGACATTTGTCTGTCACAAGCATGTTGACTTAGACACAGGACACAGTGGAAGGAACCGGGAGTAAAGACGGTGATAGATTACTGTGTAACACAAGGCATCGATCCTTATAATTTCCCTTTGATTTGCATTTTCTACACCACACTTCTGATCTAGTTTCTTTATGTTTCTTGAGATCTTGCAATTCCAAGGTCAAACTTGCTAGCTAACTCTGAATTTGTGGTACTCCTGCATGAGTAGCTCTGATTGGTGAGGCTTCCAGCTTCGTTGTAATGTCCAATGCTTCAACTTGATTCGCGATCTTCTGTTGCATCAACGATAACCTAATATGTGGTAGTAACACAACTATAAACCATTCTTTATGTTGTTTTGGGGGTATGTTAAAGATTACTTGTCCCATTAACACCTTAAATCGTTGATCCAACTCCCACATAGACTCAGTAGTTGTTTGTTTGATTTCCTTAAGCTCCGTAATGAACTGTGATTCTAATTTCGGCTTCTTGAATTCTAATACCAATGCTTTGTTAATATCATCCAACGAAGCATCCTGATTAGTCGCAGAATACTTCATGCACCATGTCAGTGCTCTTTCTCATAGCATTGTGATGAGCTGCGCTTTCTTTACATCTTCATTAGTGATTTGTCTTGCTTTATGTTAGGGTCCTATAATTTTTATAGGGTCACTTGATTATATCTGATGATTATTATATTTGAATTGTTGTTAATAATATTTCATCCTCCAAATTATTTCCAAGAAGGGGTTAAAAAGATAAAATGTGGTTAATCTTACATGAAATCTTAATATTTGAGTTCATTATGTCTCTATCCAAAGTTTGGAGGCATTATGTATTATAACCAAAGTTTTCTGCTCATGTCATAAGGGTTGAAAATGACAAAAGGAGTTTGTCACTTGTGGTTAAGTCCCGTGCACCATCCAGTCGCCTGATCATCACTTTGTCAGATCAATGGTCGACATGGTTTTTCATCCCCCCCTTGCCATCCTACATTTATTGGTGGGTGGGGGTCTGAAAAGGAACTATTCCCCATCGGGCCCCATCATTACATGGTGTGCTCTCCTATTTCGCACCCCCCCAGCTGATACCACTTACTTCCTCCTACCCCCTCCGAAAACTGCCAACCTCCTCACCTTTTCCCACCATAATCCATGCTCTTGGTTACGTCACCTCCCACACCACTCACTGCTTGCAACTTGGACTTTTTTCCCCACTTACTTCCACATCATCCTCCACCTCCATGTCACCTCCCGCCTCCATGTCATATGTTTGTTTCATGGTGAATTAAATTATGTGTTTTTCCCTATACAACACAGTAATTTCAAACATGGTTTACAAACAACTGAGAATGAATTTTAAAAATTGGAAATAGATTTTGTTTCTAACATCCTCATGCACAAAAACCTCGCTCATTTTTGTAACATCTGTTATGGTTTGGGAGATTCAGATGAATCTTTGCAGGTATATTTTCCCGAATTTTCCTGTTTTCAACCATTGTTTTCAAATGCGTTTTTCAAGTAGGTGGAAATGAATTTTCAAAAACTAAAAGAGGTTTTTGTCTCCACCATCATCATTTAAAAAAAGCTCTCTCCATTTTCTAACATATGTTATGGTTTGGGATATAAAAATGTATTACAGAACCCTATTTTTCATAATTTTGGGAGGAAAAGGCTCAAAGACAGTTAGTGACATGGATGCCACCTCATCAAATAAGAGTTTCTATCAAATTCGAATTGCTCTTCTTTGTCACTAGAAATCCACAAAGATAGTGCCAAGTAGATTCATTAGTTTTGAATGTCCTATATTTTAGTTATATTTGTGTAATACAGTTTGAGATATTTGTAAACAAATCTTGATATTTTTTCAAGATATTTTAGTTTATAATTTGTATAAATACTTCATAGTTTGAAGTAATAGAGGTTGATTGTTGATTGTTGAATATAATTTTCCTTTGCATATTGTAATTTTTCAAAGTTGTTGGAAGTATCAATAATACAAGGACATTTTCACAAGATTCATGTGGTGTACAAAATGATGATGTTCTTCTTCAGTTTATGTGTTTAACCATTATTTCATTTCTCTGTTATTTCTAAAAATCTTAATTACATAACAGAAAATCTGACGAATAATATTTTTTATGAAGAGCACCCTTTTTTGGCTGTTAGTAATTTATATGTTGTCTACTGAAGTCAAATTAAGGAATTCTTCATTGCTCCTTAGTTTCTACTGAATCTCACATTTCTTATGTTTCATAATTCATTTAAAATTCTATAAGATCCAACTAGTGCAACCTAGCTTGCCCTGTGAAAATCCTTCAAAGTTTGATGCAGACCCAATTAATCCTTAGACTCCAGAGCCCAATGGAATTATAACAATTTAATCAACCAAGCAATCCAATTAAAAAGCAATCAATACAGTAATAACTAGCCTAAAATTCACATAAAACGTAGCTAAATTTCACAAAGAGATCGCTCTCTAAAGCTAGCAGGGCTAGATCCCAGCTTCCAAAGTGGTTTTGATGTTGTCTTATGTGTTTACTCCCTCAACCTCAAAAATAAAGAACGACGACACTTTCCATACTATGTTAGCTACAAACCAAAACCGGTCAGGATCCTCTGATCTAAGGCTTTTAAAGATAGACATCTTATTGTCATCTCCCATTTTTATTCCTCCGGGTTAGGGGGAGGGGGAGGGAGTGATTAGGGTGAGGGATGGGGGGTAAGGGGAGTAGATGGATGGGGAATCCAAAAGATGCCTGGATTTCTCTCAACTGCTAACTTCGATGCACCTTCAAGATGGGAGGGGGCATACTGCGGGGTTGTGGGGTTACCTCCTTCTCCTTCACTCTCAGACTCACCCAACTGGGGACTATATTTAGTCTCAATAAATTTCTTTGGTTAGCGGTCTACTCTATATCACTTTCCACTTCGTGTAGATCCCTGTCCTGGTCTAGACTTATTCCCTCTTCAACCAAACATTAATCTAACTGCATTCATAGTATGCCCTTTTCACACAAAATCATTTTAATCCACATCTTCAATAATTTAGGTACTTACCTCGCAAACCCTTGAAAAATATTTTCTCTGCTTCGTTGTAAGATATCATCATGTCTATTGCGAACTCAGTGATAAATCCTTGTAGGATATAGCCAATCCAAAAATAAACGCTCTTGAGATACTATTGCTAGTATTCTTGAGTCATTATATCAATTAAGGGTTCCAGGCAATAAGCTCGTCATTTTTGAAACAAATCTTATGCTCGGTCAACTTTGATACCCATTCATATAGTTCATTAGCAAACATCACAAAGAATATTTCGTGTTGTTTTTTAAAGAGATACTTCTGCAACCAGGCTTCAATCGACAATCGCAGATTTATGTTTTCTTGAACTACAAAATCTCACTCTTTTTGTTCAACCCACTCCTACACTTCCTTTTTCGACAGACGCCAAAACATATCCCTCAAACAAATCCCGGTCCCGACAATGGAACCATTTATTTTATTAAGGGGCTTGGACCCAGGTTCAAAGTGTACTGCACACCAATAAAACCCTGAACCGCTGGCCCTTTTGGTAACTACCTGCAAATAGATCACAGTCTCACCCGAAGCAATTATGGGAGGTTGTAGAACCAAATTTCGACAACCAGAGGCATATTGCATTGTGGCATCCATGTATTCTCTTATGTTTTATACTGATATACAACTTCACATACATAAAATACTTCATGTTGGTGTTTTACTTCACATATTTTCACTTATTATATAAACGTACCAGAGAACAATATAACATGTATTCTTTCACATAAATAAGTAAAAAGCATGCATAGCAGTACATATGAACACAAATTATGGATACAGATACACACGATTTCGCCAAAATTTCTTCTTGTTTATTAAGATAGGTCTTTTAGTACATACAACTTCTTTAACCTGCGCACCCAGTTGCAGGTGGTATGCGCACTTAGCTGCAGACTCTTCCAAGGCCTCTGCGCACTCAGCTGCGGATCCTTCCCTTTAAGGCCCAAAATACAGATTAAAGATAGAAACTATGATTAATTCCTCTACATCTCTATCCTTGAAAAAGCATTACATGTCTTTAAATACATTACATTGCTACAAAAAAAATGGTCCACATACCATGGATTCGACAAAACAATGAACTAAAACCGCGATACCCGTTACAAAATTAGTGGCTTCAACCCACCCCAAAACCCCTAGAAAATTGCGAGATAAATACAACTTCGCGTACTCCACACTCTTCACTCCTAAAAATAAGGATTATTTGACCAAAACTAGACCAAGTTGGGTCACGCCCAACACAAGCCCAAGTGGTGGTTTGTTCTATTTTTGCATGGATTGTATGGTTGTTGGTCTGACCTTAAACCTGTCACTCGAACCAAGAGGAACCTATGCGTTGATATATCTGTTGGTGTGTGGTACATTGATCAATGGTATTCTAGTCATATATATATATATATATATATAGATGAGGTAAGTTGGTGATTGAAATGTTGAATGTTGCACAAAAGAAATTCATTGCATTATAAAAGTCGATTGGCGATAGCCTGGATGAATATTGATGGACCCTTAACCATGGTACATTTTCCTTTGTGCATTAAATTTTTTTGAGAGTCGTAAGTTATAATATGTAAAGAGTTGATTTGGTATAATGTGAATTGATTTTTTTTATGTTCATGAAAGATGTATTTTACATGGTGGTTCCTGATATGTGATACATGTATGTGTGGAGATTGGTGCATATATAATCATTTTATTTTTTAAAGAATGTGCATTCATATAGCTCAATATTTATAATTCATATGAATTATGTGAGAGGATTTGAATGTCGTAGTATGTGAATGGTATTAAAGACATAATTTAGTGAAGAGTAAATCATATGTATGGAGATATATTGATGACCTTTTCAAGACATATTTTGGGACCAATTCAAAATTAGTACATTCACTCATATCCATAGTGGGAGTAATTCTCATTGACAAACAAAACTATCATGCTTGGTCCCAGAAGAGAAAACACACCCTCAGTTTTCAATGAGATTTGGAAAGGAATTTGTGAAGGAGAAGGAGACAATGCACTTGAAAATCTCACTTCAGATAAGGAGCTTTTCATTTTGGAAAACAAGAACAGGAAGGCCTATGCCTTGATTGCAGCATCAGTAAATGAAGAAGTGAGTCCTCATATTTATCCATTTTCAAATGCCTTTGAAGCCTTAAAGAAGCTGAAGGAGTTGTATGACTCACAATCTGAACTTGAAGTTGTTCAATTGATGATCAAGTTGTTCATTCTTGAGTTGAAAAATGATGACCCTCTTTCCTTGGGATCAAAATTAAGATCGATTATGCATGATATAAAAGCCACCAGTGTTGAAATATATATTCCTCCCATAGCCTATGTCAAGGCACTATATCCCACTTATTCACATTATCTTGAGTCATTGCAAGCAAGTGGAAAAATTAAGGAGATTACCTTTGACTCCCTTGAGAAGAAGTTTGTTGAAAGAGAGAAGGGTTTTGGAGGCAGGGGGTACACATTTCCAAGGAGAAAGGTCTCATATTCATTGCATACGATGCAATAGATATGGGCATGATGCTTCCACATGTAAGTTGCCTCAGGACATAATTGAGCAGGAAAGAAATGAATAAAAGGGTAAAACACCTAGTAAAGGGAAAGGAAAAGAACATGAGTATGTTCATTATGTTGTGGCACATTGCAACATTGAAGTAAATGAAGACTTATTCAATGTTTCACTTGCTTCATGGAAAGATTCTCGGTTGCTTGATTAAGGAGAAACTTGCCACATGACTTTGATAAGAGATTTATTTGAATAATTCACTGACAATGTTGATGGAGCATTATACTTTGCAGACAATTCAAAACTCAAGCCATTAGGTCTTGGCACCATCACGCTCAAATTCCTTAGTTTTCCATAATTTCTTCTTAATGATATTCTATACCTCCCAGAGATGAGGAGAAACTTGTTGTCTTTGGTCCACATCTGTCAACAAGAACACACCATTCATATATTTGATGCAAAAGGATGAGGACTGAAAAGCATCATATCACTCACTTATTATGGCTAGAGTAGAAGAAGAAAGACTTTTGAAGCTACAAGGAACCTCTGCTCACACACATAAATTTTCATACAGTTCTCATTATGATAAAGGTACATTTCCATCAAGTCTTTTATGGCATGCTATATTTGGACACTTGAACTATGAAAACCTCTATTTCTTGAAGAAAGATGGTGTTATTGGTTTGCCTACAATTCCTAGGAAACTTAAGCAATGTGTTTCTTGTATCTTAGGAAAGCACAACGAATAGTATTTTCATGATTCTCATTCCAAAAACATAGAAAACTTGAACTCATTCATTATGACTTATGTGGCCCAGTGCCTTTTCCTTATGCAAATGGTAATAAATATATGATGACATTTATTGATGACTACACTAGAATGTGTTGGGTTTATATATTGAGGAACAAATATAAAGCTTTTGAAACATTTAGGAACTTTCAAGCATGGATTGAAAATGATACACAATATCATATTGGATCTATTCATATTGATAATGGAAAATAATATACGTCAAATTAATTTTAAAACTATCTTCTCCAACATGGGGTCAAACATCAAACAATCGTGCCTTATTGTTGGCGTTATGGCTAAAGTGTTGTCCTTGATGGCAACCCATACAGGTGATGGAGCAAACATTGATGAACAACTCTCAAATATTGAAGAAAATAAGGAGTACGCAGGCACACCGTACAAAAGGTGCGTACACGTAGGCATGTCTTATATAAAGTGCGTACATACCCGCAGGATACCCATTCATTGGGTGCGTACCCCCAGTGCACACACTTCAAGGCAGTTAAGCGCCCACACATGGGGTTTTCTCATGGTATTTAGCCAATGGTATTGTGTTATCATGGTTTTGGCCTGTGGTTTTGTTTATTTTATTATTATTATTGAGCCCCATGATCCTTGATTTGAGGATGAGCTTGCCTATATAAAGCTAAGGAGATCATTTGGCTTAAGTATGTTTTTGGTTGAATATCTTATGAGGGTTAGATCTAGTCTAGATCTAAATAAGGCGAATCTACTGATGGACTAAGATCTCTTTGGCGCATGTTCAGATCTGTAGATCTGACTGTCTGGGTTCTTTCTGAAGTCTTGAAATCATCTATGCCCGAAGGTACGCAGGTACAGTGAGCGAAAAGTGTGTACATACGCAGGAGCGAAGAGTTTCAGGTGCGCTGATACGCAGGCACAGAAGGGTTTCAGGTGCGCCAGTATGCAGGCATAGAAGGGTTTCAGGTGCGTCGGTACGCAGGCACAGAAGGGTTTCAGGTGCGCCGGTACGCAGGCACAAAAGGGCTTAGGTGCGGATGACCGCAGGCAGTTCAATGGACTCAGAGCGAGGTACGCAGGCTGGCAGTTGAGCAGAGTGCATACATGTATGCAGGCTAGCAGTTGAGGAGGGTGCGTACTTGTATGCAGGCTAGCAGTTGAGCAGGGTGAGTACTTGTATGTAGGCTAGCAGTTGAGCAGGGTGCGTACTTGTATGCAGGCTAGCAGTTGAGCAGGGTGAGTACTTGTATGCAGGCTAGCAGTTGAGCAGGGTGAGTACTGTATGCAGGCAAGCAGTCGAGCAGGGTGAGTACGTAAGCAGGCGAGTAGTTGAGCAGGGTGCTTACTTCTCTTAGAATCTTTGTTTATCATTGTTGTGTTCTGGGTGTTGAAGTGATGTCTAGTTTCTGGTATTATGATCTTATGACAACCATATGAGAAGTGATTGAGTATATCATGTGATCTGATGGACTAGATCTGATTGATGAATCTCATTGTATATGTATTGATCTAGTGATTGGGTGATTCAGAAGGTTGTTTGATTATGAGCTTCAATGTGGTTATTGGGTCCAGTATGAAAATTGGATGAAACGTGGCGTTTCAGATTATGTGTTGTGCTTCAGTGTATCCAGTATGAAATTGATGAAACGTGGTACCTGGAGGAGAGAAGATTGT
>APFE030179692.1:2745-24320 GCA_000404065.3 Pinus taeda
TGGTGGGGGGGTCATAGGGGGTTTGAGGGGTGCAAGTAACCCCACTCTATGGGGTCCAGAGTAGCGCCCTAGAAAATTTTGGTTTTGGAACCTATGTTAGGTTGGGCGGACCCACCTATGGTTTTGTACATGATTTTCGTACATGTTTTTGGACGCGATGGTTTTCGGTCCATGGTATTGGATGCTTCAACATGTATAAATATGTATTGTAACATTTAAAGGAACATAATGAAAAATCAAGCTAGTAGTCCTGGTTTTGGGATCCAGGGGAAAATCTCTGTGTTTATGTGTTATGCTCTCGCATTGTTTATTTTCTATGTTTTAGAATTCATATGCAAGTAATTTCTATATGGGGTTAAAATCTACAAGGGAGAGGAGATTGAGAGTGAAGAGGGAGTTTATCTCTTCTGTTTGCTAGATAATATAATAGGATGGACTGGCTGTTTCTTTGTTGATGTAGCCCAAACTGGGTGAACCACGTATATCTGTGTTTCTCTTGTTTTATGCATTTTCTGTGTTTATATTTTTGCAATATTTTATGTGTTCCATTGATCTGTAATATATAATTCTCTAACAATAATGACACGTCACTTCGTACAAGTTCGCTATATTGAACTAGTCTACAACCATGTCATCATGGGAGATTGGGCATAACTCTTTTTTGAAGAATCCAATCTCGATCAGACCTATGGGTTTGGAAAGAGGACTCATAGGGCTACCACAGGATGAAATTTCAGGCATTGGAGATCCAAAATTACATAGATACAATAGATTCAATATCGAGCTCCTAGAAGGCAAGAAAAAGTATGCATTTAAGGATCACTGTAGTAAGGTCCACACATCAACAATCAAGGGTAAGTATGCTACAAGAAGGTATGTATGATTAGTGTTTATCATCTCTAACATATGTTTTGCAGGACAATGTAAGTATATTGTTTTGTATGTTTTTGGTTCTTGCTTGTTAATGCATGTGCAGGAAGGATGCCACTTTAAAACAACTCAAACACATACTAGAAGGACATGCAATGCCAAAGTACCATTACTTGAAGCAAGCACAATAGTACCTCAACAACTGCAGGTGATCCAAGAACAATGTCAAGTCTAGTCTCAGGTCTTGTCAAAAAGCCAGTGTTGTAAAAGAGTCATCATTGTAAATTTGTAAAAGAGTCATCGTTAAAAGAGTCATTATTGTAAAAGAGTAAAGCTGCCTAGAGTCAAAGAGGCATTATTGGGAGGTATAGGATTCACTGTTGAGATGATTTCATGGTTGGTTGCAGGTCATAGTGTTATTGGGTGTTCGGTCGATTACAAGAAAATCATATTGTATTGTGGATCATTGTCTCCTAGTATGGGAGTCCACACTCTTGTCTCACTTCTAATAATTATAGATTGGCAGGGAGGTGCCAGGCAGGTGCATGAAGTCGCCTACAGGTTGGATCCTGTAAACAATTCAGGGTGGTAAGTTGGTCTAGGATGTTGGGGCATCCATTCAGTTAACTATTGAAGAAACCAGGGCATTGGTGCGTCCTTCTAGTGAGAGTTGGAGAATAATGCTTTTCTAGAATTATAGAAGTTGTAATTTTCATTTTAGTTGGGGTTGAAGATTAAAGAATTTATTAGAAAAGCGTTTGGTGGTTTTTGACCCGGAGGGGGTTTTCCAACAAAAAATATTATGCCTATTGTGTTCGTTTGTTTACTGTTGATACTGGATAAAAATTAATAATAATTGAAGATTACCTAATGTTTGAAAATATTTAAAAGTGTTAATTGCTAAGGAATACTGATTCAAACCCCTCTCAATATTTCCAATAATTGGTATCAGAGCTTGGTTCCTTCAATAGAATTCTAAAAACTAGAAGGAGATAATGGAATATACCAAGAATAGAATTCCATTTTTCAATGGAAATAACTATGCACTTTGGAGTGGAAGAATGGAGGTTCATTTGCTGACACAAGGATACGAAGCATGGGAAATCATTGAAAAAGGCATCACATCGACCCCGGATGAACAAGGTAAGAAAAATATGGTATATGATGCAAAGGCTAAAGATCTTATTATCAATGGGCTTATTGAATCTATCTATCTTAAGGTATTGAGTTGAAAAACTACTAAAGAGGTATGGGGCAAGCTTGAGAATATATATGTAGGTGACTCATAGGTGAAAGAAGCAAAGCTTCAAATTTTCAGGGAAAATTTTGAGCAACCCAAAATGAAGGAAGAAGAAGACATTGTTGCATTCTTTTAGTGTGTTGATGAAACAAAAAATACATTGGAAGGTTTGGAAGAACCTGTTGACATAAAAATTGTTGTCCGGAAGATCCTTAGAACCTTGCTAGCAAGATTCAACCCAAAGGTATATGTCTTGGAAGATATATCAAATGTGACCAATCTCAGCATAGATGAATTGCATGGAATTATTACGGCATATGAAATGAGGATTGAAGAAGAGGATGACATATCTCACTTAGAAACAACATTTGTCGCATCCAAGAAGACTAGTAAGGACAAGGAGACTCCGAAAGCAAAAACTTGCAGTTCTAAGGATGAAGAAAAGGAAGAAGAAGAAGAATTTTTTTTAGATAAATAATCTGACTACTTCACATGGAAAATGAGAATAGGTATGGGAAAATTCAAAGGTAAACTTCCATTAATATGTTTTGGTTGTGGTGAGGATGGGCATTTTGTAGGCAAATGTCCTAAAAAAAATGAGGCTTTTACGAAAGGAAAGAAAGGTCCTAGGAAGTTCAACAAGCAAGGCAAGAAGAAATGTTTTAAGAAGAGTTTCTTTTCCAAATAAGATAGCTCCTCATTTGATGAAAATAGTGATAATGAAGAAGAAATAAACGGAAGAGTACTGTTTATGGCCAAGCACAATAAGAAAGAGGCATCTGACGAAGATGGAGACAAAGAAGAAGAGATGACTGAGGTTGAATTTCAAAACAAAGTGGTTAGGGTTATGATAGAGCTCAAGACCAAGAAGAAGCACATTAACACTCTTGAAGATGAATTAAAGACAGAAAGGGAACAAGTCCGAAATCTTAAAATCAAGGTTGATGAATACAAACGAATTGAAGAATCGCTCAGGAAATAATTAAAGGAAAGCAACAAGGAAAGAGAAGCATTGGAAGCTAAAATAGTTTCTCTATGAAAGGAAGTAAAAAATGGAAAAACTCTTCAAAAATACACCAACAACTCAAAGGAATTGGAATAACCCATCAACAATCAACAATCAACAATCATGCAGTGACAAGACTGATCTCGGTTACAAATAAAATCCGAAAAGGAGTCAAGTCCTTCTATTACAACAAAAGATGATGGATATGAAAAATCTACTGAGCAGATAGATCTCCCAGCTAAATCAAGAGATAAATATTTCAAGAAAAACCATGGAAGACAATTCCTCAAAGAAACTTTCCTCCCAGTTATCAACCTATCTTTTATGGTCATTGTTATTCATGTGGAAGGTTTGGACATAGAGCTGTAGAATGTCACACATATGTTTGGAATGAATATAGTTCCGGGAGATCTTTTAGAAATAGATATTCCAGAACTCAACATAATACCAACAGATTTGATCATTTAAGAGATGATGTCAAATTTTACAAATGTAACAATTTTGGATACCTGGCTAAAGGTTACAGACTTGGAAGTTCTTCAAAGGAATTCTCGCAAAATCAGAATGAACAAGTATGGAAAAAGAAGACTGAAAAGTGTGCTCTTGCTCTTAGAGCTCAAAGCAACAGAAATGTTTGGTATGTTGATAGTGGTTGCTCAACACATATGACCGGAGATAGAAATAAGTTCATATCCTTGAAGGAAAATAAGGATGGAACAATGTCTTTTGGAAACGACAAGTCTTCAAACATCATAGGAGCAGGTATGGTCACACTTGGAAGCAAGGATGCATTAGTGAAGGATGTGTTATTGGTTTAAAATATGAATCACAATCTGATCAGTGTTCAATAGATGTGTGATCCAGGAAACACAATGTTATTCAACTCTAAGAAATGTGAAATTAGGATGTAAGTTTGGTAAAATTGTGGCTACAACAAGCAGAGCTCCAAATGACATATATATTTTGGATGAGGCACCTAAAGGGTGTTTTTTGGCGAAAGAAGATGAAAGTTGGTTATGGCACTGTTGATGCCCCGAAAATCATTGCATCAACATCGGGGGATAACCACCTAGTCCGGACCTTAATACAACTCCTTTTCCGTTTGGGATGGTGGCTCCGACTGGATATAATGGGACCAGTTTCCCAGTAATGAATAAAAAGGGATGGATGAGTGACTGGTTTTCTAATAAGTGATAATGAATGGATGACTTAATCTATAAGTGAAAACACAAATGACTATTCTATCCCGGGAAGCTTCTATTCTTAAGTGCAACGTTTGATGATCTCTGTTCATCAATAGGCATATAGATGACACTATTTAATAAACATAGACATTCATTTAAATAATAATTGCTTTGTTCAAATAGTTGAACAAAGTAATTAATAAAACAATGTTACACTTCTCTTTTTATATTACTGATACATGTATGATTAGAAGAAAAGCAAGCTGTAAACATCCAATAGTGGAAAGTATAAAGAATGCTGTTAAAACACATGCATATATTCAATAATAGCAAGAATGATCAAATAACAAATTCACATAAAAAGAAATGAATTCAGACATAGATGTAGTACCATATGGAGCTGCAAATCATTCCAACATCAATCGAATCGATTCCTTCTTCGACTCAGAAATACTTTTAAATAAAGGCAGTAGTGCACATCCACATAAAAGCTTCGTTATCAAAATTGGAATAATTGGCCCAGTGTTTATAAAAGAATATGCTTGAAGTACAGTAGTGCAACTTCATGTTTAAGTCATATACAAAAACTTACGAGCCTTTCTAAAGACATGAAAGGGTTTATAAATACTAAATTAAACTAACTAACTACAAAATTAAAATACTACTAAATTGGTATAACTTGATCTTGAATATCTCCCCCACAACAATCTGGTAGTCGGCAGCATGATTCATCACTCTGGCTGTTTGCCTTTCGACCTGAGTTGGCATATTGCTAGCATCGGTTCCACTTCTTGAGGGCGGCTGAGACGAGAATTGAGTTGAGTAGAATAGGTGGCATCGCGTATATCAGGAATGATACACCCGATTGCATCTGTTAGGCACTTGAGGGCAGCTCTCTGGCTGTATGGTTTTACTAGGAACAACCAATAGGTGTCCCAAGTTAAACTTTCAATCCTTGTGATCAATCTCCCATTCTTTTCCAGCTCTTGATAACATGATTGCTCCAATGTTTTGGCCGATAGTAATTTACCTAGTGTACATTGAGAGATCATGTTAGATAAATAGAGAGTATTGTTAATCAATTCAATCAAATTATTTGTGGATAATTTGCATCTAGAAACTGCTCTCTCTGCCTTCATCAATTGGGACTGCCACTCCATGAATAGAATTTCTTTATGGGATTCTAAGATTTTAGGAAAATTCGCTGCCTGTCCCTCATTAGTGTCCTGCCAAGTAAGAAAATCCATTAAGGTCTCATCGGCCTGCTCTAAGTCCTGTCTAGCATCGACTGATTTATCTATTATTGATGCTGTTATGTCACACAGGGGTTCAACTTGAGCAATTTTATGACACAATAATCTTATTTGTGTTACCCGTGCCTTATTAATCTGTAGTGCTTCTGCTCTGAAATCGGCAGGCTGCGGAAGACTCTTGAACTTCTCTATTTGACTTGATAATTGAGCAATTTGCTCATCTTTTGTCTTTGCCATCCATTCATTCATTGTCTTCAATTTTTCTAATGCCTCTCATAGTTCTTTCTGTCTTTGAATCGTACCCGAATCTACCCTATGTTTCTCTTCATGCAACTGCTTGTTCAGTTGATTATTTAACTATTGCTGCGTGGACAATTGCTGTTGTAATTGTTCTTCTTTCTGTTGTGCCTCCGATAGATGTGCTTGTAATGAAGCGATCGCCTGGTCTTTTTCTTTTAACAAATTAATCACTTCCGATGCCTTGTCCATGGTGGCCACCGAATAGGCTCCAACATATTGGGACAACTTTGTTAGGTCATCGGAAGGATCAAATTCCTCCTTCCAAACTACATTGGTTGTCACTGTTTGTTCGGGGAATAGGGAAGGTTGATCAATCCTTCTCCTTTTCCGCTGTCGCTTTATTACAGCTCGGTGTTTTGGGCTAAAAAAGACATCCAATGGAGGTTTAAAATGATTTGATCCGAAGGATCCTTGGGAATTATCTCTAAGTCTGTAGTAGGGGGTAGACTGCTGGTTCTTTCGCTTGGAACCTCTTTTGATGCTATATCCTGTGTATCAGTCGCTTTGGATGTACCAGCATCCCTTGAGCTTTCAAGATTGCTTATGATTGAATCGAATTTCTGCCATTCCTGGAGCAATCTCGGGTCAATCTGGGTATCGACATTCACATCCTTGCTGCTCTGCTCCTGCTGCCTTTTCTGTTCCTCCTCATGTATTCTCTCTTGTTCTTTCCTCTGCGCTTCCTCTTGTTCTTTCCTCTGTGCTTCTTCCTGTTCTTTCCTCTGGAATTCCTCCTGTTCTTTCCTCTGGACTTCTTCAAAAATTTCTGATGTAGCAGGAGGTTCGTTGGTAATTCGTTGTTCAGGCTCGCTTGACTGTGTCATTGGGGCAACGACTAACAAATCTAGAGGCAGAGTTTGCAACCTCTGCTCTCTAAGTTTGTTAAATTAAACTAACCTGTCATCGTGATATCTCATTTTATCTACCTCTTGAACCTGAAATAATGACTCAGCTGAGGAGAATAGGTCATCAAACTCATCTTCTTTATGTTCAAATTTAGTGAGTTTTGCATGTTCTAGAACATTATAGACGACCTTGTTTGGATCAAATCGTCTGTTAGGAAGAGTGGCGAGATTCAGTATATTAATCTTTTCTGCTTCTTTCTCTGCATGCTTGTAGTCATGCAGAGTGTAGTCGCCACACCTTAGAGGAAAAGGAGGCCAGACTTGTTTCTTTGAATTCCTCAGAGTCTTTGTAGCTCCTGCGGATGTAAGCTGATATGCTATCTCTCGAGCCAATAGTTTGTCGGGTATATACAAGGGGAGGACATGAGGTCTAGCCTGACTACCGAAAACTCTTATATATGTGAATTTTTCTTGTCTGAACCAAGTTCCTAAGACTGTCAAGTCAATCTCTGCTTGCGAGGAAATCTTAGGAGCAAGTTTGTCAAAAATTGCATAGTAAATGGGTAACATAAATCCATTGCAAACTTGATATAGGTGGTGTTTATAATGGGCTTTCCACAACTTCTGGTGATAGATATGAATGGGCATGGGGTCCTATGGAGTCCATATCCACCCCAGCACAGGAAATTCAGAATTAAAACAGAGAGTATCTAAGATGTAGGCACTAAAGTAAAATTGAGGAATGAACCTATCAGTAACCCGGGATTTGTTTATGAACTCAAGAATAGCTATTGCTAACTTATCAGATAATATATTCCCCCAATCCATTATTTTGCTATTGCATGCTGCTTCCATTAAAGGTGCCATTTCTATGGAAAATTTTGAGGAGTCATGCTACCCCCAAATCCTACACATCATCGCTCCAGCATAACAATAAGGAGAACACAAGGAATCGACAGAGTACTTACCCGAGGACTCATGCTTGTGTTTCGCTGGGTTCTGTCTCCATTCCCGTATAGGCGCTGACTCAGTTTCATTTTCATCTCTGAACTTCTCCAGAAATGCTTTGTTATACTTCTTCTCTGGTTCAGGCAAATGGTACATTTGTCTTAAATCATTGGGCTGAAATGAGCCAAATACTCTCCCGTCGATAGTTCAGAATGTTCTGTTTGTAATTGGATTTTCCTCAACTGCCCATCTTAGCACATCTGTGTATGGAAGGATTTGCTCTCGAGCCGCTATCCCGTGTAGGTAAGAATCAACCAAATCCTTTAGGGTAGCCTCAGACTTCCGGTTCGAGCCTGCTGTAGCTTGTACCGATGTTTCCTGAGGCTCTTCGGCCTCAACCAGATTATAGATGCTATGCCAAGTAGTATTACCGAGACCAAGACATGTGGTGTCTGAGATTAATCCTTTTTTACTTGGTCCCGGATCGGCAGTATGTTGTCCTGTTACTGCGGAAGCTGAAGCTGTTCCAAATTTCTTAGACTTCTCCCCCATTTGGCCTAAATTCGCTGCTTCGGAGGAGCTTTGCACAGGAGATAAAATGAACGTAACACAGAGAATAGATGGCGCAAACCAAGTATGAAAGAATTATGTCAATCAATGAATAATGGAGGATTAACATAAGGCTGCCGCAGATACAATCTCTGAAGAGATTTTGGCATAACTGCTCCATTAATTGGCCGTTTAAACCTGTCAATCATTTAAATTCCCATCATATCCTTTATTCCCTGAATAGTTCATTTAAGCGTGGATTTGATTTTTTGGCGGTTGATCGTAAGTGAATCACTATCGGGAAGAGAAGGGCTTTTAATAATAATTTAAGACAATATACCCAAGCCTTATCAATCCTTTTTGAGAGTCGCGCTTAACTTTATCGCAATCGAAGATCGGAAAAATGCTTGAGTAGTTTCATTTATGTCATTGGGGAATCCCCGATCGCTGATAGCGATATCGCTAATTTGCATCGGGAGTTTTTAAAAGAGGGTTTTTTGCTGCATGTATGCTACACTCCCCGATCGCCGATAGCGATATTGCATCGGAGCAAAGAGAGGGGCCTTTTGTTGCATGTATGCTACATTCCCTGATCGCCAATAGCGATATCACATCGGAGCAAAGAGAGGGGCCTTTTGTTATGATTACTTACCTTCCCGATAGCCGATAGTTATTCGCGCTTGTCGCATTGGGGAAAACCAATGGGTCTTTTGTTATGCATCCTTTGTTATTGCGATATGCAATCTTGCGATCGCTTTATCGCAATAATAAAGAATTATTCATTTTTTATTATAAGACTGATTATATGTTAACTCAAAAGGCTTTATAATGTTTTGTTTGCTTCTGGACCTTTTGAGGAATGATAAGTTGATACCAATTTAATCTAAAAGGGACCCATTTCATATTATAGTTTTGAAAGTAAAATTTTATGAAATGGGGGGTTGTTGTATAGCACAATAGGCACAAACAAATGGGACATATAAATTTTGACAAATTTGTCAGGATCAACAAAAAAGAAGCAGTAAGAGATATGTCAAAATTTCAAAACCTACCAATATGATATGTGAAGCTTGTAGGCACGGAAAACAAACAAAAGTTGAGTTCATGACAAAAGAACACTTTGCATCACATCCATTGGAATTAATACATACTGATCTATGTGGTCTTATGAGAAACAAAGGTTTAGACGGTGAATTGTGCTTTATGCTAATGATAGATGATTACACCAGAATGACAACCACCAGTTTCTTAAAGAAAAAAGTTTGAGACATTCAAATGTTTCAAAATCTATAAGGAATTGGTCAAAAATGAAACCAATTTTAAGATCAAATGTCTGACATCAGATAATGGTGAAGAATTCGCGTCTAAAGAATTTTAACAATACGGTGACGAAAATGGAATAAAAAGGCAATTCTCAATAGCCAAAACACCACAACAGAATGGAGTTGCTAAAATAAAAAACAGAACCATACAGAAAATGGCTAGAACAATGTTAAATGACTCAAAATTAGATGATAAATTATGGGTTCAAGAAACTGATACAACCATATTCATTATAAATAGAGGTTTGCTCAGGAACAATTGTAACATGACTTCGTACAAACTATGGAAAGGAAGGCCGGATAACATCAAATACTTCAAAATATTTGGAAGTAAATGCTACATCAAAATAGAAGACCAAAAATTGGGCAATTTTGATTCTTGTGTTGACGAAGGTAATTTCGTAGGTTATTCATGCAAAAAAAAGGCCTTAGATGCTACAACCTGAGGTGAAAACAAATAGCTGAAAGCATAAATGTTACTTTTGACGAAGACTGTGTTATAAAGGATAAAATCTAGATCGTATTTGAGGGGCTTGAGGTAGAATCTCTGAAGGATGAAGAAGAAGCTCCAAAAAAAGTCCAATCAAATAAGGAAACAACAGTCAACCAAGAGGAAATAAGAAATGATTAGCAGGATGTACAAGAAACTTCTCCAAAACTTTTAAAAGAATGGTGTCAAAAGAATCTGTGAAATCAAGTCATCGGAAACATAAATGAAGGAATTAAAACCAAAAGAAGTCGATAGCTTCATTCATCACAACAAGCCCACCTTGCTCTTTTAGCAACTTTTGAGCCTAGCAACTTTTGAGGAAGCTAGTCAAGATGAACACTGGGTAGTAGCTATGAATGAAGAAATAGATCAAATTGAGAAGAACGACACTTGGGAATTGGTTCCACGACCAAAGGATAAAAATGTTATTGGAACTAAATGGTTCTTCAGAAACAAATTGAATGAGGACAGACATGTTACCAGGAATAAGGAAAGATTAGTCTGCAAAGGATATACACAAGTAGAAGGAATTGATTTTGAAGAAACATTTGCTCCCGTTGCTAGAATGGAAGCTATTAGGATGTTTCTCGCTTATGCATGCACGAGAAAAATCAAGGTGTACCAAATGAATGTTAAGTTAACCTTTCTAAATGATGAATTGGAAGAAGAATTTTACATTGAACAACGCGAAGGTTTTCTTCTCTCTGACAAGGAAGACTACGTTTGCAAATTAAAGAAGGCACTATACGGTCTCAAACAAGCTCCTAGAGCTTGGTATGCTTGTCTTGATGGGTATTTACATCAACAAGGATTCAAGAAAGGAAGCATAAAAAATAATCTCTATGTGAAAGTTGATCACGATAACATAAAAATATCGAGGTATATGTGGACGATATAATATTTGGAAGCAATGACAATAGATTAAGTAAAAACTTTGCCACAAATATGCAAAGTGAGTTTGAAATGTCTTTACTTGGCGAGCTAACATACTTTTTAGGGCTCCATATATCTCAGCAGGATAAAGGAATATTTATATATCAAACCAAGTGCATCAAGTAAATGCTCAAGAAATTCAAGATGGAAGATTGGAAGCCCGTCCTTACCCCAATGGTAACATGTTGCAAGTTAAGTTTAGATTAAAGGATGTGGACCAAAGGTTGTATAGATCTATGATTGGCAGTCTTCTATATGGGACAACTTCTCGGCTAGACGTAATGTAGGCAGTTGGACAAGTAGCAAGATTCCAGGCAACACCAAAAGAATCTCATATTATCGTCGTCAAAAGAATTCTTCGATATCTTAAGGGCACGACAAAATATGGTTTATGGTATCCCAAAGGAAATTATCTAGTTATCCAAGCTTATACAGATGCAAATTGGGTAGGAAGTGTTGATGATCGAAAGAGTACCAGTGAAGCAACATTATATCTAGGTGGTTGTCTTGTTTCATGGTTAAGTAAAAAGCAATCTTCAATCTCGTTATCCATAGTGAAAGAAGAATATATCACAGCAACAATTTGTTGTACTCAAGTTCTATGGATGAAGCAAACTTTGCAAGATATTCAAATCAAGTTTGATGAGCCTTTTCCCATCTTCCAGGATTACACCAATGCCATCACTATCTCCAAGAATCCTTTGATCCATTCCAAAACAAAGCACATTCCGATCAAATATCATTTCATTAGAGAGAAGGTCACCAAAAAGAATATCAAGCTTGAATATGTTGGCACAAAGGAAAAAAATGTTGACATATTTACCAAACCATTACCTCATGAAGCATTTGAGTATCTTCACCAAAAGCTTGGGATTCTCCCAAGTTCTCATTAGACTCTTTCTCTTATCTAACTAAGTAGAAAGGGGGAGTGGAGGTGTGTACAGGTCTGCAGGATGAAAATTTGTCAAGGGGAGTTACCCTTTTCCATTGATGACAAAGGGGGAGAGAAGATATGATCGAAGGGGGAGTACTTGTGTTGCCATAAATGTCAAAGGGGGATATTGTTGATCAGTGGCTGTCATTGATGTAACCTCAAGCAACACTAGGGCTACCCCGATCTTGCATGGGATTTTTCACTTGACAACTCATCCTATTCTCAGTCAAGGATCTTCTAGATGGATTATCATCATTGGTTTTGGTCATTGACTTATGCTCCTAAAACCCTTCCAATGTTTGCTTGTTGAGGACTCTCTCAACTCAAGACATTTCTATAAATAGTGACCCTCATATCCTCCTCTAGCAAACTCTTTTCAACGAATTATCTTGTGAGAAGATATATGTAATTTTTTGGCCCTTATGAGCTTCTAACATAGGATCTATTACAGGGATTTGAAGCTTTTGTTGAGTTCTAGTTAGGGCACAAAATTATGATCAAGTTTGAAGGTTTGTTTTGAAATAAGTTTAGAGCCTTGGATTCTAGGATTTCACTGCTACAAACAGGTCATCATGGAATTTTCTCTATAACGTTTTTTCTACGAAGCTTCAGAAGCTAAAATTAAAACCCATTTGCACCGACATCCTGATGAACCTAGCGACTAAATTTCAGATCTTGGTTCGCTATATTTTTAAAGATATGATTTGAGGAAGTTAGGGTTTTTGCAGGCTCCTGAATTCCATGTCAAATAGGTGACCTCGGGAAAATCGTCATAAATTTCTCTCTAAGCATTGGATTCAAGTTTCGTAAACAATGACAGAAAGAGGACAAACTTTATTTTGTTGGATATCATTTTTAGGGCTGAAGGTTAAAACAATGACACGTAGGACTTCGTACAAGTTCGTTCTACTGAATCCAATGTGTAATAAGGTCATCATAGGAGATTGGGCATAACGCTTTCTTGAAGAATCAAATCTTGATAAGAGCTGTGGGGTTGGAAAGAGGGCTTAGAGGGGTACCACAAGACACAATTTCAAACCTTGGATATCCACAATTATATAGATATAATAGATTCAAAATCAAGCTCCTAGAAGGAAAGAAAAAGTATGCATTCAAGGATCACTGCAGTAAGCACCACACATCAACAATAAAGGGTAAGTCTACTACAACAAGGTATGTATGGTTAGTGTTTATCATATCTAACATATGCTTTTGCAGGACAATGTAAGTATATTGTTTTGTTATTGTTTGGGTCTTGCTTGTTAATGCATGTGCAGGAAGGATGACACTTTAGAACAACTTAGACACATACTAGAAGGACATGCAATGCAAAAGTACCATTACTTGAAGCAAGTACAATAGTACATCAATAGATGCAAGTGATCCAAGAAGTAATGTCGAGTCAAGTGTTAGGTCTTGTCAAAAAGCTAGTGCTGTAAAAGAGTGATCATTGAAAGAGTCATTATTATAAAAGAGTCAATTTGCCTAGAGTTGAAGAGGTATTGTTGGGAGGTATACGAGTCACTGTCGGGATGATGTCATGGTTGGGTTTCAGGTCATAGTGTGATTGGGTGTTCGGTAAGGTACAAGAAAATCATTGTAAATCATATTGTATTATGGATAATTATCCCTGGTATGGGAGTCTACACTCTTGTCTCACTTCTGATCATTATAGGGTGGCAAGGAGGTGCTAGGCAGGTGCATGAAGTTGCTTACAGGTTGGATCCTGTGAACAGTTCAGGGTGGTAGGTAGGTTTAGGATGTTAGGTATCCATTCAGTTGATTACTAAAGAAACTAGGGTGTTGGGGTGTCCTTCTAGTGGGAGTTGGAGAAGAATGATTTTCTAGAACTCTAGGAAGTTTTAGCTTTCATTTCAGTTGGAGTTTTAGCTTTCATTTCAGTTGGGGATGAAGATTAAAGAATTTATTAGAAAAATGTTCAATGGTTTTTGACCCGGAGGGGGTTTTCGACCTAAAATTCTTGTGGCTATTGTGTTCTTTTGTTTACTGTTGTTACTGGATAAACATTAATAATAATTCAAGATTAACTAATGCTCCAAAAATATTTAAAAATGTGAATTGCTAAGGAATACTAATTCACCCCCCCTCTCAGTATTTCCAACAGTTGTTTTGCCCTAGATAAATCTTTGCGCATGTGTGATGTTTCCTTTTGCATGTCTATGATTCTTGTTTTAGATGGTGATTTAATTTCCGCAAATCAGTAGAATAGTTTCAAGCCTTGTGATTTAGCAAATTTAATGAGAAATATTGAAACTACACATTAATTTCTACAAACGAGCTAGTATGGAGCATTTCATCTGTTGGTTTCTACACCCCCAAGCTTGCACATATTGCTTTAAGTACATACATAGTGCTTGTAGATAAAAATAATGGTGGAAAGCTCATATACACCAAATGTCGTTCAAAAGCTAAAAAATTCATGTGGTGCATCATGGAAAATAAGGTACCCACATGGGACATTCTACAAAAATGTTATGCTACAGGGCTAGGGTGGTGTGATTTATGCAAAGGAGATGGAGAACATATCAAGCACTTGTTTATGTCATTCCCTTTCTCTAAACAAGTTTGGGAGGTATTTAAAACAATGACAAGATCCAATCAATTATGTGAAGGGGAAGAACTGGAAACAATTTGGAAGAACTAATACTCAAACCATTCTACTTGTCCTTATAGGGCCCTCCCACTCATTCTATGTTGGGGCATTTGGATGGCTCCTAATAAAATCATTTTCAAGATAAATTATTAGTGCCAAAGTGAATTGCAACTAGATCCCTAGCAATACTAGCCCATTCTCCACCAAAAAAATGCATTATTCCACTGAAATTAATAGTGAATGAATCCCCAGACACCTCAAAACCATGGGAATTTTCTGATGGGGCCTCAAATGAATCTTCAACCTGTAGTGGTGGGTGTTATGTCCTTTTCGTATTCCCAATACATTCATTTCATGCCAAAATGCATTTTGGCCTGAGAACAAATAATAAGGCTTAATTAAGGGCATACAAAAACTTAACGGTCTTTGCTAGGTAAAACATATGCTCTCGATTACAAGTATATGGAGATTCTATGTTGGTTGCAAATTGGTTGAACATAAATCATATGTGTAAGAATCGTCTCTGATGTCCTCTATTAAAACATATTTGGAGGCCCAAAGACTCATTTACCTTTTTTGCATGTTTTCATATATACAAAGAGCACAATGTTATGGCATATAGACTTTCCAAAGATGGACTATACATGAATCAAGACCTTTGACATATTTGTGAGAAGCAAGGGGACTCTTCATGTGAATTTTACCACCGAACTTTGATTGAACATGCTTGACACAATTAATATGATTGTTGTACTTTTTATTCTCTACATGATGTATTCTTCACTATAGACTAAGCATATTTTCTCACAAGCATACTATCTACGATGCATATACTCTATACACCAGTGCATGATAATATATGGACCTAGATCCACAAAGGGATAAGATCAGTTCCCACTTGGGTTTTTTGAGTTTTTGTTATACATGTATGTTGATATTAATATTGTTTATATAATGTAGCAAGGATAAATTTTATGCAGTTTACTCTCCTGCTAGATGTGCAGACCAAGTTTTCTGTGGCCTGTAGAGGCATGAAAATATACAAAACCAAGTGTAAAACTAGATGCAGTCTTCTTCGAATCAAAATTTTTAATATGATTTATCTATATATCCATTGAAATTTTGAAAAAAACATACCTCATGTCGAAATAATTTAATTTAGTTAATTTTGTTGTTAAAAATTTTGAAAATAAAAATTATAAAATTAATTTAAATTTAAATTATTATAAATTACAGGGAAAAGGATGATTACAGGGTCGTGCCCACCACCCTGGAAATGCGGGAAGATTTAATGTGGGGGATGGCGTGGCTGCCCCATAATCAAGCGATCTTTAATCCCCTCCAACATTATATATGGTGAAAAAACAAAGACGACAAAGGGTAATGCGACTTGGTCTAGGCATTCAGAGTAATGGGGGTTTGTTTTCCTGCCCCAAGAGAGAGTTCAGGAAGGTAATTTGGATAGGAGCGAGTGTTGTTGTCTCTGATTATGTTTCAATGAAAAATCTTGGATACGAATTATTGTGATGGGCAATGAAGGTACTAGCCTGTGGGATGCTCGTGGACTAACCTCTGTAAAATGTTGGAGGCAAGAGAAAAATCAGTAGACAGAGGGGGATATTAAGCGTGGCCTAACCTAGTCGTGTTTGTACCTCTTAACGCAGAAGAGCCAACCAAAGTGAAACATCTCACTATGGTTTGGAATGGAAGGGTATCTCTCCATCTTTTTTGGGTAACTCTTAAGCCTAAGGGAAATTCTCTTATTTTTATATGGGATATTTTCAAAATTATTTATAGTTTCTCAAAGATTCAATGTGAATTATGTGTTGAGTCAAAGAGATCTTGTAAGATTAGTTGAGGGGTGGTGTATGTGATATCTATAATAATCAATTCTCTTGTGGTGGTGCCGCAAGTAGCTGATAACTTAACATGGGTTGGGACCCTCTGTGTCTTAAAATTTCTTCTACCTTTCTGAGTCTGTCTCTCATTAGTGGTATGAGTTTGCGTGGTATATTTGTTGACACCACCCTTAAGCCATGGCTAGCAACCAAATTCATTTGACAACCTTATTGTCATGGCGTTACCTACATTACGTTTCAAGTTGGCTTCCCTCTAGTAGGTCTATAACCAATGTCTTTAAGATTACCAAGTTTGGTAATTGTGCTCCCTTTGTCTTGGTTTTGGGTCCCGTGAGTTTTAAATTAAAAGTTCATTGCTTTTGGTGGAGAATGGAGAACTAGAGAATGCACAATAGGTGTGGGGAGGATTCAATATAGCTCAACAATAGGCCAAAGAGGTTGTTGATAACTACCATGCAGTAGTTCCCCATAATACCCAAAATGAAATTCACAAATTGGAGTCTAGAGTTGTTCAAGAAAGACAAGTTTTCTCAGATTTTGAGATCCTACAAGACATAGCCACATGGATTCCTGACTTGGGGCACACTCGGGGACAAAGTAAGCACTATTATGTAGCGATGATCTTATATTGGAAGATGAAGACTCTATTAGGCAAAATATTGATGGATAAATAGGCTGAGAGATATAAAATATTTGCTAGCTTAGAGGATGTCAAAAGATACCAACTCGATCAAAGTTATCATCTAGATAGGATTGCTCACATAGAACTTCATTTTCAATTCAAACCAGATTCACGTGCTCCTACAAGATTGATTGACAAAGACACAATCTTGTCACTTCTTCAGATACTTGAGTCCTTATGCCTGTATTTAGTTTTTTGTTTTTACAATGTGTGCATAGATAGCTTTGTTATGCTTTTAATGCTGAAACTTGTTGAATTTTGGACTAATTACTCTATACGTAGGTGGCAAAAAACATCTAATTTCCCATTTGGGTAGATTGAGACCACTTATCCAAGGACATATAAGTTGATGATGTCTGATGGATGCACATGTTTTGCTTGAGTTTTTAAGGGAATACAATTAAAATTAGAAAAAAAAAAACATATACATATTATAGCTATTGGTTTGCCATAAAGGAAACTAGACAAGTAGCACAAAAAGAGAGTTTTAGTCAACATGATAATATGAGTTTCTATGTTAGCCATAATGTAACAAAAAAGGTCATAATTTATCTTTAAAATCTCAATTTCCTATTATTATGCCTAGAGAGTAGCATAGTGGTTGCTCATAAAAAATAAACAAAAACATAAAGCCAAAACATTATTAGGCAATAAGATTCCAACAAGATGGAACCTAGGCTATCTTCCTCATCATTTTAGGAAGGAAACTCCAAGCCTACAATTCGTTTTGCTAGGAGAGTAACCTTATTAGCCAACTTCTTCACCTTAAGTTGAAGAGCATGCATAGTAAGATCCATTATTGTGCTTCACCACATTCCACAAGTACCTTCCCAATGATGGTATTGATTTGCTAGTAAAGGTTGATATTTTGAAGATATTTTGTTCCATGGTTGCAAATATTTACTATATCCCGGACTGAATGCCCCACGCCCTCGTCAATGTCATCCTCATGAATGAAGTTGCACTCCACGAAAATCTCAATATATGCAACATTAATCTTGGAAAAAACATACAAAGGAGTGGACCTTTAATTTAGAGTTGTTACTGTTAGTGTCAGTCTTTGCAACCTTCCTACAATGATCAAATATGCTCTTACAAAGTGGTCTCAGAGTGTCAAAGTCAAATTTTGTCATTTCAGTGAGTTTTCAAGTAAAATTTGGTCACTAGGTATTAGGTCTAGGGTTTGTTTGCACTCCTTTCAAAATTGTCCAAAGGTCAGTCCATGTCACCATTCAGCTGAGTGTACCATCATTCAAAGGGTTGTCATCATCATTTCGGGTTCCAACGGGTCATTTTACACCTTGTTCGTGCTTCAATTGTACTTGGGTAAGGCTCATTTCCCTCTCCTAGGGTTTTGAAGATAATTTCTCTTGGATGGTCAAATAATCAACAAAGCTTGCATCCTGATGCTCATACACATTCCCCTATCCTTAATGTACCTTATTAAACACTTCCCATCAATGATATCCCTCAAATTCCTCATTTTCCCATAAACCCTAGTTTCTTGCTACAATTTGACAATTTTCTAGGCTTGGCCTGTGTTTAGCCCTTTTAGACCCCTTCCCCTCACTAAATATTTGAAATTCCACTTTACCCTATTTCCTAACATCCCTCTCTAATTCCAAAAGTTTTCTCAAGAATTTAGAAGCCCCTTATCACCTTCATTTACCTTTATTTCGACAAATCCCCTGTTCTACACATCGAGGTAGGTTTTACTCAAATGATGTTTTGGAGAAATAGAAGATGAATTTGGAGAAAGTGAGAGAGGTTTTTGTCCAAAATATGCAAATTAAGAAAAAACTCCTTCACTTTTTAAACAAGTTTCATGCTTTTAGAGAAATGTCAAAAATACAGTTGCCTAAGGAGAATTGATGCACCTCTGAAGTGACCTTGGGAAAATAAAGATTTATCCTAGTTTGGTTGGCCAAATGACTTCCTTGATGAGTGAAATGATAACTAGACACAAATATATTTCCAATGAGCTATCATGAGCTCAATTTGGAGTTGAGGAAGACCTTCAAAAGTTGACTGCAACAACACTATGCCTTTAGACAACCTCATTTCGCACATTTTGACTAGTCTTGGGAGATTTGACTTTTCATAGGGCAAATGAACTCCAAATTGAAAAATTCAATTTTTTTTGGAGATTAGACTCAATAATATTTCCAACTAGCTATCTTGCACCCAAATTGGACACCGAGAAGGCCTCCAAAACTTGATCTGAAAATGGCGCTACGCACAAAATCAGTGGTGCTACGCACAGGGTTTTCCAACAAGTGCGTAGCGCCACTAGCGCTCGCTTTTGATAGGGATCTCCATTTGAAGAAAACTTGGAATTTTTGGATTCCTTATGAAAATTTATGCATGCTAAAAAATTACTAGGAAATTTTGACAAGTTTTGGACCTCCAAAAGGGTGAAAAACACCCAAAAAATTCCCTCTCTGCCACTTGTTGGCCACACAGGAAGCAGCCTTGGGAGATTGCAATTTTGGAGGGGAAAATGGACACAAAATTCAAAATTTCCAATTTTCCTAGAAATTAGACAGATATACCTTTCTAACAAGCCATCGTGGAGCAAATTTAGTGAAAGGGAAGGCCTTCAAAAGTATCTTGGAAAAAGCACTACGCACAGAAAAAATGGCGCTAGGCACAAGATGAAAAGTGCCAATTTTGTTCAAAAACTCTGTTTTTCACCTAGTTTTCTTCTAGTTTGACTTTTTCTCTCTTATGGTTAAATTAATTATGTGAAATGATGTAAATTGATGTACTATGATATAAAAATGATAAAAATTAACTTGATAATGTAGATACATCAGTTCTAGGTGGTTTAGAGTTGAATGAATCAATTTCCTAGGTTTTAGAGACAAGCTGTTCCACTGCCTATTTTTGTGTTTCTAGTTTAGATATGGTTGAAACCACCCCTCTTCTCATGGATTCGACCCCTGATGGATAGCACAAGTGGTTTGAGGTAATTTGGAGGTCTATATCATGTGTTTTTTCAGTCATTTGTAAAGGCGGGACTCTTGTGGACGCATTGAGCTACTTTGTACATCACTTCTGCAGTTTGGCAAGGAAATAAACTAGGTTTTTACAACATTTTGTGGGATTCTTGTGGTAATGTGAATTAGTATTGTTTTCTTCTCTGTAATTCAGTTGATCTTATGTTTATATGTGCCGCTATCTCTCTCTCTTTCTGCATAACTAAATGAATCAAGTTTGAAAGGTGGAATTCATTGGTGTTTCAATGCTCTACCTTGGGGTTTATTTAGTTTTAAATGTTTTCTACCGTTTGAAGAGGACTCATGACATTTTCATGCCCTCTCCAGCTCCTCACATGTCTTTATACTCACCATTACACTCATTTCAAAGTGCTAAAACACTTGCCTACCTCGTCCCATAGAAACCTTTGCAAATCTGTGTTCATTTCCTGGACCCAAAGCTGCCTTCCTTATCTGATCCAACAACCAATCATTTAAATCAATCAAATTATTCTAAGCAAACATACCTAGCCTAAAATTAGCTTTCATATCAGTCATCTCAAGCCTTCTTTGATATATTTTCATTGAGTTTGACAAGGAGAGAGCCCTCTCCCGACCTGGTAGGGCTAGCTACCAGGTTAAGCGTGGTTTGATGTTACCCTAAACCTACCTTTCTCAGCCTGACTAAGATCCAGGCTCTAACATAGTGGCGATCATACTGGGGACGTAGTTTTATTTTCCTCACGATTTGTATCAAGTTCATATTTGATTGTTGATGGTGGACAATGATTAGACACAGCAAGGCTGAAATCATTCACCCGATGACTCCAAATCAGTTTTGACATCAGATCCAAGGATTCCACTGGAGGATGAATCAGACTAGAAAAAACATGAAAGGACAATATGGAAAGATCAGGTATTCAATTTGGAATTTCATCCAAGACATTATGTTCTTTGTTACAAAATTATTTCTTCTCTTTTCCCCAGAATGTTAAGAAGGCTTTGCAAAGTATATTGTATTTGAGAAAATATCCTCAGCATGTATTTGATTCCTTCTGATCCGGATTTAAACAGGAACGCAACAAATTACAGAGATAACCATATACACAAATATGCAGCGGAAATAATACTTCATTTCATTAATGGAAAATACTGAAATATGCTTACAATCAGAATGGAAATAAACTAGATAGGGCGATGGTAGCTATCTCTGAGAAGAGATGTGTGGGCTACATGCCTCTGAACTGACTTACAATGAGGCTCGAAGGCCTATTTATTGTTGAGAAACAATGAAAAACCCTTAACATTCCAAAACCTAACCCTAGGAGATGAAACGACAAACTGTGGGCCCCATTTGGGGGTAAGTTGGTACATCAACTTCCCAGGGTCGTAACTTTAGCATATGATCTCCGTTTGACGCGTACAATAGCTCATTAGAAAGATCTATTCGAGCACTATCATTGTTGGAACGACAACACTGTTCCATGGACCCGTGTTGCCCCTGGAATCCCAAAAAACGTCGTTTAGGGCCTCAAAACGGCTCCGGAAGTTCAGGACCCGAAAAACTG
>APFE030179701.1:34420-54440 GCA_000404065.3 Pinus taeda
CGTATATCCTCTTCTTTTGATGTTTCTTGATCCTTTTCTTCCTAGTCTTCATAATCTATGTAAAATAATTTCTTCTCAACACACTTATGACCTTTAGTGCATTTGCTATCACAATTGTAACAAAGCCCTTTTTCTCTTTTTTCTTCCAATTGTTGTATTGTAATCCTTGTAGGTTGTGGAAGGCTATGAGAAACAACACTTCCATATTTATAGTTGTGAGGGGTAGACTTCCTTGTTGCCATAATTTTTCTTTCCACTTTTCTTGCCAACCTAGATGCCTTCTCCAATGAATCAGGTTCCCAAAGACGAACCTCATGTTGAATGTTATCCTTTAAAGTCCCTATGGAGACATCAACCATTTGCTTCTCTAGAATACCATTTTCCCTTATATTCAATTTTTGAAAGTCCTCAATGTGCTCTGCCATTGAACCCTTTTGTTTGAGATTTATCAATGGGCTAAAGAAGGTGTTGCTCTTTGTATCCTCATAATGTACGATCATTTCTTCTGTGAAAATTCACCACTTGACAAGTGGTTTATGAGAACAAAGCCCTTTATACCATAAAAATTGATTCAATTCTAAATATAAAGATACAATATGTACCTTTTGTAATAGTTACACCTCATTTAGATCAAAATATTTCTCCATCTATAGTATCCAATTTACCGGATCCTTGCCATCAAACTTCCTCGTATCGTTTTTTTTTTTAGGAGTGCAATATTGAAACGACCGTAACTCTATAATTTGGGATCTTCCAAGTTTGAAATTTCTTCCTCTATGAGTCCTCTTTCCAATGCCACTAGTTTGATCAAAATTGGATTCTCTAAGAAAGATTTATGCCCAACCTCCCACAATGACTTGATTATATAATTTTTCAGTAGAGTGAACTTGTAATACGTGCCCCATTTCACTGTTTCGACCTTTGGATCTGAAAAAGATACACATAAACCTAGATTTTGTCCTTTTTCTGTAACTTCTTACAAAATTTCAATTTGATGCTCAGAGAGAAAGTTATGATGATTTTCCCCAGGTCACCTATTTGGGATGTACATTCGGGAGCCTACAAAAACCCTAAATTTCTCAAATTGTATCTCCAAAAATATAGTGAAACAAGGTCTAGAATTTGGTCCCAAGCTTCACCAAGATTTCGGCTCAAATGGGTTGTAATTTCAAAGTTTGAACCTTCCTAGAAAATAAATTATAGCGAAAATTCCACGATGACCTGTTTGAGATTTAATTTTGGAGCTTGCAAAAACCCTAACTTCCTAAGATCATATCTCTGAAAATATAGTAAGACAAGATCTGAAATTCGGACCTGAGGTTTAGAACAATATCGTCTCAAATGTTTTTTTTTGTTTACCTTCTTAAACTTCGCAGAAAAATAAAATAAAATAAAATAAAATAAATAAAAATAAATAAATATACACACACACACACACACATATATATAGAAAAAATGTCACGAAGACCTGTTTGGAGAAGCGAAACCCTAGAATCCAAAGCTCTGATACCAAATGTTATGAAACCAACTCACAAAAAGATAGAGAAGATGGATGAACGCCTTAGAAATCAGCCTCTTCGAGGGGGCATACTCCTTTACATTACACAAATGAAAAATTGGATGATACAAATGACAATACCTCCTTTGTATATATAGGAGTCTAAGGGGTCATAATATCATCAGAGCCGACATAACAATACTAATGTAAGGGCACAAAAATAACAATAGTGGGATTATATGGGGCATAATAATAACAATATGGGGACTACATGGGCACAAGAACATAATAAGGGGGTTGCACTAATAACAATAAGGGGTTACACTAGTAGTATAGGGACCTAACAGAGATGTCCATGCTTGGATAGATTTATTATTTCCTTGAACTACATATTGCACAAATTCCCAAAGAGATTTTTATCTCACAAAGCAAATATCTCAAGGAAGAATTGAAGAAGTTTAGCATGTAGGAATGTTATTTGGTGAGCACACCAATGGTTACATGTTACAACCTTAGAAAGACTGATGAATCAACATAAGTGGACCAAACTTTATATAGATCCATTATTGGCAACCTATTATATATGAAAGCTTCAAGACCAAGAATTATACACGCAACTGGTGTTAGAATATTTCAAGAGCAGTCAGAAAGAAAGGTTGGGGGAGTCAACCCATAGCCAGTACCTCTTCCTCTAACTCATCCATTAAGGGAGAAATTGGAAACATGCTGGAAGACTTCAAGAGTGAGATGCTACAGATTCTTGCCATGCAAATGGATACCTTGCATATCAAAAGGAAACAAGAGGAAGCAGAGAGGGATTTGGCCATCTTTTGCCCTAGATGCACCAGGAGGCATCCTAGGAATGAATGCCCATTGAACTCTATAGAGGTTTGTTCAGTTTGTGAAGAAAATCATTCTACAGATAAGTGCCCTTCCTTGCCCGGACTTAAAGCTCTATATCAAGGGGCTGAGGGAGTCACTGAACAACTCTATTACATAAACCAAATAAGGTCGCATGGACCTAGACCATACCAGCAGGGGATGCAAGGGACATCACAGGCATACTATAACACCAACCCAGTCACTTCCATACCTTCTTGGGGTCCCCTTGCTCATCCTTCATGGTCCACACCTCCTCGGTCCTTCACATCTCAATATCATGCCCAACCAGCCAACCATTCATTTCAATCCTATGCTCAGCCACCACCTTAGTGGAATGCACCTCATTAGAGGTGGAGGCCCCAATACAACCCTCTTCCTGCTCTTTTTCCTCCACCACCTACCCAACCACAACCGTTACCTCCTCTTCCTCCAAAGCAAGCCCAAATGCTTGCCCAGCCAAACCCAAACACGAACAACAGACAGGCTCAGCAAGTGTATAGTGGGGAACCATCATGCCCAACTTATGTTGTGGAGATTCAAGAAATTAACTTACAATCTAGGAAAGTTATCCTAGATAGTTAGCCCCTACCCAGGGAGGTTGAGGAAGATAAAGAGGGAAGTGAACCGAAAGAAATTCCACCCTTTCCTGAAAGACTATCCGTGACAGTTCAGCCTACCCCAGAAGAAACTGAACTCCTAGGGGAATTAAAACATTTATGTGGTGAAGATACCACTTCTCCAAGCCATAAAAGATATTCCTATCTACAATAAGTTGATCAAAGAGAAGTTCTTTAGGCATCAGGAAGGCGCAAGAGAGATGCCCCAACCATCAATGTCATAGGGCAACTGTTTGACCTGATGTTGGGGCAGGTAATCTGTCCAAAGTATCTAGACCCTGGAATCCCAGTAGTTGATGTCCACATCATTGGCACCATGATCCCACACACTTTGATTGATCTGGGAGCTACCATTAATGTGATGAAAAAGGACACAATGCTCAAACTCAACCTCCAGGGTTCCTTGAGGAAGACCAGAACTGTGCTACAGTTAGTAGACCGCTCCATTGTGACCCCTGAGGGGATTGTGGAAGATGTGATGGTCTCCATTGATTCTTGCGAGTATCCTGTTGATTTCTTAGTTCTCCAGCCGAAGGCAAAGCTCACTGGGTATCCTCTCATTCTGGGAAGACCCTGGTTGGATACCACCGATGCCTACATCAGTTGTCGAGATGGGAACATGACCATAAAGAATGGGCATATTTATAAGCAGTTAATCCTATATCCTCCTACCCAACCCTTGTTAGAACATGATCTACCCCTCTAGTTGGAGGAGGAAGATGAGGATGAAGTTTATTATGCACCACTTTATACATTAGGAATCACTATGGGGGGGAAACAACAAGATGAGGATGATATAATTGAAAATATAATTCAAAATCCACTTCCCAGTGTATTGCCCTTAGAGAACATACTAAGAGAAACCCAAAACAACCCCTCAACTGATCTCTATGCGGACGACTCCAGTACGCTTTGTATTAAGAATATAGAGTTTAGTCCAGAAAGAACCGTGAAAATCAATCCATCCCTATCCACTTCCCAAGAGAAGGAACTGCATAGCCTGTTGAGAAAGCACTTAGATGCCTTCGCCTGGAGTTATAAGGAGATGAAGGGAGTGCACCCTTCAGTCTGTACTCATCATATATACATCAAGGAGGGTTGCAAGCTAGTTAGGCAGCCTCAAAGGAGGATGAATCCAACACTTAAAGATATTGTTAAGGAAGAACTGCAGAAATTGCTTGATGCAGGGTTCATCTATCCCATCTCTGGGGTCTCTCCTTTGGTGCTAGTACCAAAGAAAAATGGTAAGTGGAGAATCTGTGTCGACTATCGGGAATTAAACAAAGCCACTAAAAAGGACCATTTTCCTTTACCTTTCATAGATCAAGTGTTAGATGGTCTCACAGGGAAAAAAAATTTCTCTTTCCTAGATGGGTTCAGCGGGTACAATCAAATTCAGATCAGCCTGAAAGACCAAGATAAGACCACTTTCACTTGTCCTTGGGGTACCTTTGCATATCGAGTCCTTCCTTTTGGTTTGTGTAACGCTCTAGCCACTTTCCAAAGAGCGGTACTGAATATATTTTCTGAATTAGTTCATGATGCAGTAGAGATATATATGGATGACTTTACTCCTTATGGCTCTGAATTTCAGGAAGCCTTATCTAATCGTGGGAAAGTTCTAGACAAATGTATTGAGATGAACCTGTCCCTCAGTCTAGAAAAATGTGAATTTTTGATGACTTAAGGGACCGTGCTAGGTCATGAAATATCTCAACAAGGACTGCAGGTGGACCCCAACAAAATTGCCATCATCTAAAGGGTCCCACCTCCTCAAAAAGTGAGAGATGTCAGAAATTTCCTAGGATTAGCTAGGTATTACCAGAGATTCATTAAAGATTTTAGCAAGCTAGCCTCTCCATTGTTTTCCCTCTTAGGTAAAGATGTCGAGTTTATATGGTCAGAAAACTATTAAGAAGCCCTATATACCTTGAAGAGAAAACCCGTGACTGCCCCAATCTTGAGAGGCCCAAACTGGGCCCTACCTTCCCACATTCACACTGATGCCTTGAACAAAGTGATAGGAGCAGCCTTGGGACAAATTGATGAAAATTTGCCTTATGCCATATACTTTGTAAGCAAAAACTTGTCAAAGGCAGAGTTAAACTATATGGTAACTAAGAAGGAGCTCCTAGCTATTGTGCATTCCTTAAACAAATGCAGACATTATATCATAGGCTATCAAACCTTTGTGCATACTACTCATGCTGCAATTAGATATCTAAGAACAAACTGGATGTAAATGCTCTCATATTAGATGGTTGTTTTTACTGCAGCAGTTTGATTTGACCACTGTTGATAAGCCTGGCAAAGAAAACGTTGTTGCTAACTTTTTGTCTAGAGTAAAGTTGCCTACAGGTGAAGAAGGAATGGTGGATGACCAAATGCTAGATGAACACCTATTTTCTATCTCAGTACTCTCCCCATGGTTTGCTGATATAGCAAACTACTTGGTTTCAGCACAAATCCCACCACACCTGTCCTCGAAAGAGAAAAGCAAGATAGTGAGGAAAAGTGCCCCTTTCACCTGGATTGGGGGCAATCTCTTCAAACTTGGCCCAGATCAGATCTTTAGAAGATGTGTCAAGGAGGAGGAGGTCTTTGATATCCTCTTGACCTACCATGATGGGCCTTGTGGAGGACATTTTGCAGCAAAAAGAACTGCCTTCAAGATACTGCAAGCATGCTACTATTGGCCCATTCTTCATCAGGATGTGAGGAGATATACCAGCCAATGTGATTGGTGTCAAAGGATGGGGAAACCTACTCCAAAGGATGAAATGCCCATGCAACCTCAAGTGACCTTTGAGCCATTTGAGAAGTGGGGCATGGACTTTCTGGGTCCTATCAGCCCTCCTTCACAACAGAAGCAATACATCATTATGTGCACTGACTACCTGACAAAGTGGGCAGAGAAAAAAGCAATCAAAGCAGCGACAAAGGAAAAAGTAGCTGAATTTTTGAGAGAGATCATATTCTACAAGTTCGGGTATCCAAGAGAATTGGTCACAGATCAAGGCAGCCAATTCACTTCTAATTTGATTGAAGACCTGCTCACACATCATAGAATCAAGCACAAGACTTCCACCCCTTATCATCCACAAGCCAATGGGCAAGTGGAGGTCACTAACAGAGCATTGGAAGGAATCCTGACAAAGGTAGTGAGCAGTAGCAGGAAAGACTGGGCAAACAGATTAGTTGAGGCTACTTGGGCCTCCAATACAACAAGGAAGACTACTATAGGGTTCACACCCTATGAGCTGGTCTATGGGAAGAAGGCTTTGCTGTTAATAGAATTTGAATTCAATACCCTGAGGATGGCAGCTCAGCTTGACCTAGACCTTAGCCATGCATAGAAGGAAAGATTACTCCAATTCAACGGATTGGATGAACACAAAATGCAAGCCCTTCTCCATACAGATGTAGTTCAGCTTCAAAGAAAGATATGGCATGAAAAAAACATCAAGGAGAAGCAACCTCAAGAGGGAGATTAGGCACTACTCTATGACTTAAGATACAAAGATTTCAAGGACAAGATGAGGACAAGATGGTTGGGACCCTACACTATGGAGAAATGCAATGACAATGGTTTAGTTCTGATCAGAACCATTGATGATGAAGCCATCCCCATGCTTGTTAATGGACATCAGTTGAAAGTCTACAAGAAACCCCTCTCCAAGCGAGAATTCATTGAAGATTTGAATAAAACACTAATGGTAGTGGAGCATGTCTTAGCCTCCACTTCACCCACTCACTGAAGAAAAAGAAAAAGAAAAAAAATAAAAATAAGGACTCAAGTGAAAACCTTCATGAGGCGCTTGAGTCCCATAATTGGGTTTAAAACCTCTTTTGAGGCAGCCTAGTGATGTCAACAAAGAGAAGAAAGAAAATAAGACCCTTGGGTGAAAACCTCCCTTGGAGGTGCCCAGGGCAGGTAATTAGGGTGAAAACCTCCTAGAGGCACCTTGGTTGTTTTCAAAAAAACAAAAAACAAAGAAAAGAGTAAAAAAGAATTTCCAGTTGCATTGCAGGTTTGCAGGAGGACTACAAGAAGCAAAAGAAGGTGCCAAGGGAGCCCTAGAACCAATACCAGCACCTATCCTACCTTCCCACACCTTTCTCCATCATTCTTGGCATTCTTTTCACCTCACTGTGCTTCTTTTCCAAAAATTGTGTTTTCTACAGGAGGCTTTGTGTTTTCTATAGGAGGCTCCTATAGGAATTACAGAGAGCCATACATGGACATAAAAAGTAGTTTGAGGAATAGGGAAGCTTCATAAAAGGTCTATAAATCCTCTTGTAGTCTTCAAACCTCCTTTCCATCATTTCCAAGCTTGCATCATATCCCAAGCATCATTCTTCTTCCTGTGCAAGAAAAAACACAGAAAAAACAGTTTTTAAGAAAAAGAAAAAACAAAAAATGAGAAAAGAGACAGTGCCATCCACCTCACCTGAAGCCACCCATTACCTCTCCATCTCTATCTACATCTCTGGAATCATCCTCATGGCTCCAGGCATAGAGAAGCTGAAGTTTCAAAGGGAGAAGCAGCTACAGGAGCCCCTGTAGGAATTCCTCTAGCAGCTGATCCCATTAAAATCCAGCATCAACAGCAAGAAGGTGCAAATATGAAGGTTGAAGAAGACACCTAAAGATTAGATCCAGACAGAGGGGAACCTGCACAAAGCACAGGCACACATCAGTAACCAAACAACATGCTTCAAAGGAACCAAAGGCATGCAGCAGAGAGACAGAGCCACAACACCTCACAGTTAATGCATTTGGATCACAGGTAAGTAACTAACCTGCTCCTTTGTTTTCATTTGTGTAATTAGAAGGCATGCAACAGCAACGAGATGGTTGAGTTTGAACGAGGAAAAGGTGGCCAGTTAACTTGGCCACCTTCATCTAGTTGACTCCATTCATCCAAAGATGTCACCCACACGTGCGCACAATCAACTCAAGAGAGATGTCAAGGACAGGTAGTGGAGTTAGTGTGAACTCCAATGCAATCATGAGGGATGATTATGAGAAAAGGGCCATGATGAAAAGGCAGATGGGGACCAACGGTCCTAATCTGGCCAACGTACACTTAGCCATCTCACCCTCCGTCACCGGAAATATCCATAAAAATCAATAAGTACTCCTCCCCGAGCACTCTCACCACCTTTTCCTTCATTCTCTCCTCAAAACTCTGCTCATGAAACCTTCTCATGCCCCCATAGCATTGAAACCATCTTTCTCCATTAATCTCTCCTATATCCCTGCTCTTGGCATTTTCTACAACAGCACTTACAGGTTTTATAGGAGAACCTATAGGAATTCTACAGGAGGGCCAGCAGTCTTCTATAGGAGGGTTAGTGAGTTGTTTTGGAGAGGGAAAACACGGGTTTTAGCACAACTCTTGGGCTGAAGAGGTGGGATATTTGCATACCTCCATTGAATATCAAAATATGCAAGCAGTGGTTTAATTTTGAGGAGGAAATAAAGCCTTTAGGTGGAGGAAATACATAAAAGAATTTCTGCTTATTTCTTAAAAAAACACAGTCTCTCTATTTCTCTGTTTTTCTTCAGAAATTGTTCTCTCTATCTCCATATTTGGTTTCCCAAAGAAGCATAAACAAAATGACAAGAGGTTTTATGAGGAAAGATCCCACCAACTCCTCCAGGCTCCATGCACATCCCCAAGTAGTGGACATCTTCACAAAGCAAATTGGATGAACGTTTTTGAGAAATTCTGAGGGTTTGATGAGGAAATTGCTCAAGAATTTTCCCTCTTTGGTCCCTCACACAAAAACACATACCACTGTCACCTTTAGAGGTCTTTCCATGGAGATAACCCTTGAATTTATCAGTAGGGTCACTACCCTTCCTCTTGGGTTGCCTTGGAGTAAGGATGAAAAATCAATTGGCCAGGCTCCCAAGAAAAAATTCTTCCAAAACAATGAAACCCCTGTAGAAGATAAAAATGGCATAAGAAGGGCTAGCATATCATATCCTTGGGATGAGGTTAGCTACCAAATAATCAAGTATATTTCCTGTGAGGGGAGGTACAACATTGTCTATGTTTACCACTTTAGAATCCTTCATGAGGTAAGGTATGGCATGGACACTCCAGCCCCTCAAAAGCTCAGCATCCCCTACTTCCTCCTGCAGTCCCTCATTGACTCCAATACTAAAGTAAAAGCAGGAAATCCAGAACAGCTAGCTCACCATGGGTTAATAAAAATTTTAGTGGAAGAAGCCCTCCATACATTTACACTCCCTATAGCATGGGAAATCTTCCGAAACATGACAATTGAAGATGACATAAAGATTCTAACCTATGATACCAATCATACTGGTAGTGAGAAGGAAGAGAAGCAAGGGGGAGAAGGTAAAGCAACTGGTGATTTAGAAGAACAAGAAGGGAAGAAGGAAGAAACCAAGATATAGGAGGAGAAAGCTAAAGAAACAGAGCAGGAAGAAACAGAGCAAACAGAGACAGAGAAAGAGACAGAAGAAGGAGAAAAAGTGGCAGAAAAGACAGAAGTGTCCCCTGAGACCCTAGAAAGAGAGGCAGAAGCTACTCTCACTGCCCTCAGAACACCAATTAAACCAAAACAGAAGAGGAAGAGGCATACCTCAATGTATTTCAGAGCTAGGAAAAGCACAAGAATCAAAATAGGGAAACCCCAGCCTTCTTCAAAGGTGCCAATTATTATTGAAGATTCACCCTCTACCCAAGGAAAAGAATCCCCTTCCAAGGCACCTCTCACATATGAAAGGGGGACTCCTAGATCTCCCACATGGAAAGAAAAAGTAGAACTACAAGACTCAAAATCAGTCCTACAGGAGACACAGACTGTTCTATAGGAGACCCTCTCAAAACTACAGGAGACCCAAAAGCTGGAAAAAAGGTTAGAAGGGTAGCCACAGGGAAAGGAGAAAGAAATAGAGAAACAAGAACCTGATCCCTAGCCTAGTCTTGGCTCCTACTACAATCTTCTTGAGGGGGGAAGAATCATTCCCCAAAAATTTGCAATTCCCCTATTCTTTGAATTAGAGAAAGAAAGAATAAGGACCCATAGGTGGATGCAAATAGCCAAATCTAGGGGAGTTGAGGATATTGGCCATATGGAAAACAAACTCAGAGAAATTGGCAGAGAGTTAAGTGCTGTCAGACACAGGGAAGCAATCACAAGAAATCACCTTGAAACTGAAAATGAATTGCTAAGAAGACAGCTACAAGAGAAAGAGCCCCAATTGGCATGCATGGCTAGTTGGTCCATGGAGGCATTGCAATGTAGGACACTAACAAAATCCTATGGCCTATATCTCAAGGACCAATGGATGTAATTTTAGATAAAGACTTTGGCACAAAAGAGGCACAATGCCTTTCCAAGATTACAGGCAGTTTATGGACTTGTGTGACCAAAGTACATCATAAGATAAGGCAAAGATGGTAGAATTCTACCTGCATAACATGGCCCTCACATACATGAATGTGTGGGACCCTAATGCTAGGCTAGGGGACCTACAACTAATGGCCATCGCCTCATGGATGAACCATGGAGAGTTAAGGGCGGCAGAAATAAGAAGGTAGGTGATAAAGGAGAAAAATGAGCCATTAATGATCAGAGCTGAGCCATCAGACCCCATGGCACTCATCAACACACATAACCTACTTGCACATAATCCTCAGATTGCCCCTGGATATATAAGTGATCAGGCACAAGCCATTGCACATTTTAAGGATATGGAAAGGTTACTTGGGGATGAATGTGTGCATGCATGTATGAGGAGATGGAACACCTTACCACATAGTCTGCAGATCAGGGAATAACATTCTCCAATGAGGATGAAAGAGGCATTAATGAGAGTGCCAATGTACAAGTGCTCCATGCAGAGGTTGAAGGTCAATTGGACTGGCCTCAAATTGAGTCCCCCACTGCTGTTAGGCATGCTGGAAGGCATAAGAGAAGAAGAAGAGCAAGAGCAGTGGGAAGAGATAGACAAGAAGGCAGGATTATATGACAAGGAAGAGGAGACCACATCAAAAGCATGGGATGCTAGGGAGGCAACCAGGCCATAAAAGATGAAGAGATGGACTAAGTTGCTCAGAGGATGAGCAACACTTTCAGTAGGGGGGTGATGATGAGCCTCATAAATGGGTAATTATATGGGCTCATTTTACCTCCTAACCTAGTCAAATCAACCATTCTCTTAGCTTATTGTATGTTTTTCTTATTATATTTATGCTTATAGAGTGAAATGAGTTAGTTATGATGTCATGTGGTCTAATATGTGTTTAATGTAGATTATTGATGAATTTTGTGGTCAAAGTCAAGGATCTATTGGACAAATGGCAATAATAACTCGAAGTGGACAAAGGAGAGGACTTATAGGAGGGAATATCTCTCATTTGTTACTCCCCACTTCGAATTCCCCTTCATTCAGCTTGGAGTACAAGCAACCAAGTCATGCATTAACAGTCAGTCGAGCAAGTGGAGGATGACTGATGATAATATCGAGTTTTGGGAGCCAAGCCTCCCTGATTTTAAGGAAGTTGTTGGTAGCTTCATTTGTATAAGTAGAGAGGCCTAGGGCCTCATGAGGGTTGGATCTTTGTCGGATTTTTGTTGGATTTTTGCTGCAGTTTTTCTTATGTAAACTCTGCTCAACTTCGAGCTTATTATTTTGTGACAGTTTCATGTAATCTTGTTATTGTTTTGGAAATAAAGATGGAATCCTTTTTGAGTTAGCACTAAGTTACCTCAAAGGGCTTAATCTCTTGGTTTAGGGTCGAATCCACGCAGCCAAGCTCCTCTTTACTTGTATTTGTATGTTTCATTTCAGTCTATAGATTAGGTTGGTGTTAGATGCATTTATTTTATGGTTAAGAATAGGTTTCTTTTGATGATTTAGTAGTTTGCTTCCATTTGTGCTTTATATAGTAGATTAAGTAGTGATAAAGAAAATATTCAAAAGGCTAGTAATAGTGCCTTGGTCTCTCTTCCTCCCTTTGGGACAATGATTTGAGGCAAAGACCCTCTTGCTACCCCAAAACACAGATTTTCCTCATTCATAGGACTTCTAGTGTTTGCAGCTTTCTACTTAGTTCATAGTCTAGTTTATCTTTGCCTCATAACTTCTTCATCATGCTCATTTCCTTATTTATAGTCTTCTTTCATGCTTTATTTTCCTGCAATGGTTATGAACATTTCCTTTCATAGATCATAGTTTACTTGATGAAAAATCTTTGTTTTTCTAGTTGCACTTATTTCCTTGCTTGCTTAATCTCATTGGTTGACTGTCAGTTGTTCACGCAATATATATCTTCTAGCAGCATGCCAGCCTATCATCCATTCCATCCTCCATCTGATCCATGCCCTACAGGTCACCCAAGTCTCCCCTCAATTTTGCCTTAGTTTCCTGCATTTTCCATATAATTTCTTCCTCTCTCCTTGAGCAAATCCAATCATCTTTCTCTTTCCTAATGATTCTTGGAAGACCCTAGGTGCCCTAACACTTCATTCCAACCCTCATCCACCTTTTTCACCCACTCTCACACCTTCAAAATAGTGAAAACTGCTCTCGACCTCCTCCTATAGGCCTCCTGTAGAATGTTGTTTTTCCTCCTGTAAATTTCGTATGTCCTCCTGTAGATTTTCCAGTAGGCTTTCTTTTGAAGGCCAAGTATGGGAAAAGCCTCCAGAAGGCCACCTGAAACCTCCTAGGACCCATCCACACCATCTTACATCCTCTTAAATCCTAAAAGCACCCTTTAATGCCACCTATTCGCTGCCACATTCACAAACAAATAAATTACATGCATGTCAAATTCATGTAAAAACACATAAAAATTCAAAAAGATGCTTTTCGCTCATTTACTTCCAGAAATAGCTTAGTTAGATGTTTTTTACTTCCTTGAGTAGGTAATGGCATTCTTTTCATGGTTTTCATAACACTTTCTGCAAAATTAGAATTAGTTGGTTAATTAGGGTTCACTAGTTTGCTTTACATTTCAGTCTTTCTCCTTTCTGCAGTCAGAGTAGTATCTGTAGAATAGTCTTTCCCTCCTTTCATCACATATAGAGCTTCTTCTGGAATCCATAGAAGTTGTCTTGAGCTCCTAGTGATATTTTTCCAGTTGACCAAGTGACAACGTGCAGTAAGAACTATTACTTGTGCATACAACGTCGTCGCTTCCAATTTTGTTACAAATTACCAGGTTGATAAGAGTAAAGTAAGCAGCCCAGGAGTTGCAGCATTATTGCTGCAATACTGGTGTTCACTAGATGCTAATGATGATCTTGTCATCGGTTGATTCCACACTCAGGGACCCTTCTAGTAGAGAAACTGTCCTCAGGTCCACTGTCCTAACTAGCTCTGCAGCCTTACTTGTTCCTGGTTCCAGGCTCATCTATGCCACGCTCACCTGCCCTGTGTCCACCTTTATTCTACTAGTCTAGATCTTTAGCTCAAGAAGATCCTTCTGAACATTCCCCAATGACTTCATGTACTATTTCTCGAATTTCTGCTATAGTTCAGTGGTAGTGTCGCACACTTTGTCCCCGATCTCATCGAAATCTCCCTCTGTTAGTGTGATGGGACCCAATGGTTGTTTATTTTCATTTCTTTTCTTCTGAGACCCCTCCTGTTGCTGGTCTTCGTACCTCTTTATCTAGAGTGGAGTGCTCTACCCCTCATCACCACCACCGCCCTGTGCAAACTGCTCTTCCTCCTCTATTTCGGGTGAAGGGGATTTACCACTTTGCTCGGAATCGTGTTGTTCCTGGTCAACCTGCTCCTTTGTAGTGTGCTCCTTTTCCATTCGGCCCTTCTCTTTGACCTCCTCCTTGCTCTATGCGGCCAATTTTTGTGCCGCCTACTTCGCTGCATCCTTTCTCTTCTTCTTTGTTGAGCTCCCCATGCCTTTGTTGGTACCTGCAACCAAGTCAAACAAAGTGTGCCACTCTATTGGCAAATGCTTGGTTACTTCCTATATGGCATCATCGGTAACTAGGTATGGTAGATCGAACCACTTATGTCGTGGGTCCCTCCGCACCCGAATGTAAATGAGGTGGAAGTTTTCCTTCAACTCAGCATATCCAGACATCTATTCATACATGGTCAAGGACAACCATGGGCATTAGTTGATGGCCATGTGGATGCTGGACTCCATCAAGACCCATAAATTCTTCATTTCAGTGATCCTTCGTGGCCCAAAGGGAGGAAAACTATGCAGCCTCTGGTAATCCTGCCTGCAATGGAGGAAACTAGCTATCCTTTGGGAGATCCCATGCAACTAGCACAATGGAGAGCAGCAGCCATGTGTAGTGGAAGGGATTGCTCTCATCTTGGGCCTCATGGCAATTTGCAAGGAACTCATTGCATAAGTATCGTGACCAGATAAACTGCACGCCCACCGTGCATTTTGCAGCTAACAAGATCACAGGTGTTGGAACCTTGTCTGCGCAGAACTTCTTCATAACTTTGTCAGCTAGTACCTGAGTGCCAATCTTTACCGTGGGATCATTGATGGATTATATGGAGTAGCCGCGTAGCTTCTTGATGAGCTCAAGCTTCTCTTTCATCTTTTCTACCAAGTCTCTCTCGCTTGTCTTTCCGCCAAACTCCATAGTTGGATTCAAGCCATCATGTGGCAGGTCTCCAAATATTTTATCCTTAAACGTCTGCCACCCTCTCCTCTTAACCATATCCTAGCTATCAAATCATGAACAGTGACTCTAATGGTCACTTTATGGTTGTGCTATGCAGTATCGCCCTCCATAGTGCAACTCCCTTCGCGCAGTTTTTGGCTTTGTGACATCACCCTTTTTCGCATAGCCCCTCTGTCGCATAGTCCCCACAATTGAGCAGTGTAGTTTATAACCTCGTGCCCCCTTGCAGCTACCTGGAGCACTAAGGCTGTCATGTCGTCATAGATTCATTGAGTCGTATCTCCTATATACAACTTCCATTTACTTTTCCTAGGAAAGGTTCTTCGTTCAGCTTGGTGAGATGAACTGTGCCCCCATTTGTGATCTCTTTGATGACATATGGTCCTAACCAGTGCATCTGAAACTTTCCTGGAAACTTAGCAAGCCTACTATCATATAATAATACCAAATCATTTACCTTGAATGTGCACATCTTGATGTGTCAATCGTGCCAATATTTTTCACATTCCTTTTGGACTTGCTGATGAAATCCAGCCAAGAACCTCTCTTCTTCAAGCTCCATTAACTGCGCGAGCTGCTCTTCCAAGGCTCCATAGTCCACCATTCCGATGAAAGCTGCTATGCATAAAATAGGCATGATATATTCCATAGGCATCATAGCTTCTACGTCATAGAACAACTGAAAAGGTGTCTGGCCTGTTAACTTTCTGCAAGTAGTCCTGTATGCCCACAGCACTATCGGCACACGCACATCCCAACCATTCCACTGTGAGTTACAAACATTTGTCAGTGCATTCTCCAAGATCTTATTGAAGGCCTCCATAGTTCCATTAGCTTTCCGAGTATAAGGTGTACTCTTTTGATGATACACCTGGAACTCTTCGGTCGGTGTGCTAATCATTTCGTTGAGGAAGTGCGTACCGCGATCACTCATCAATACTTTTGTGTAGCCAAATCTGGTCAATGCATATTCATACAGGAACTTCATTATCATGGCTCCTTATGGGCCTCGAAAATGCCCATGTTTTCATCATGCAATATCATCATTCATACCCTAAAACCATAGGTCTTTAACCCGTTTCGTACCCTAATTCCATCATCGCCAAATCACATCCTATGCCTCGTGGTTGATTATCATTGGTTTTATTAGCTTTTCTATGATTAAATATGATTATGCCATGATTCTCTAATGACATTTTCGCTAAGCTCATTTTCACAGGGTTGCATTGCCAAGTTTCTTCACGAGCCAGTATAGTACAAAAATGGCCAATTTGGGGCTTTTCACACTTTCGGCATGCTTCCGGAGAAATTGAGAGAGTTTATTGTCAAAAATAATGTTTTAATACCTTTCCATAATCTTGATTTCACCCAAGTCACTCTTGTGGGTCTCTAGAAGGAAATTCACAAATTTGCCCAAATCTACAATAATTTTCAAACTACCAACTTCCGCCTCGATTTCTGTGCAGGTGAAGGTGAATGAAGCAAATATGGCACATGGGTTTTGGTACTAGTATATCCAATTTACTAACCCTCAAATACTTTTCTAAAATTCCTTACGGTTTGGACAATATAAGGCATTCTCTGAGGCCAATTTATATAAAATAGCCAGATTTGTGCTTAGTAGTCAAATTCGGATCTGCCTATGTTTATGCCACAATTATGGTTTGATAAGTTCTTGTCCTCCATACATGCATTGATAAACACCAACATCAACCATTATCTATTCGAATTCCATCTAGAGAAGTCAAACACGGCATGAATTTGTTTATTGTCCCATTTCATTTAGAATGTAATTAATCTACAACATGTATAAAAGCATAGCAGCAAGCATAGGAAAGGAGGTAGTGAACCAAAGTTAAATATTGTTACTGTGTATCTCTTGAATTATTATTTTTGAATCAAATATGTTTCCAATGGTCATGCATTGAGTTCAAGTTAATTGTTCGATGATTTGCTCGTGATGACAAGTTGACTGCGATTGAAATCTCTCCCTTACTATAAGTTAGTCAGCTCCCAGGTGTGGTCGGGCCCACCCATCTGGTTTTAGCTTTGTACATTGCATAGAAATAACTTTATGTGTTAGTTATATTTGGTTCTTCATTCTCTGAGATTTATTATCAGTTTGGTTTGTTGCATGGAGAATTATCTTAGTTTCGTTTGATTATAATATGTCGATGTGTTGATGCTCTTACAACCCTTTGTTTAAACAATCCAAAACCAAAATCTTTGGAGTGATTCTCGTTTTTTCTGTCGGGACAAATTCATACTCTGCTCCTAATCCTCGCCATCGCATTGATTTGTAATTGACATAGATGTGCATGGAATCTATCGAACTACATGGTCATTTAATGATTGAGAAGAGTTTGTTTATCCATTGACAGTGCTGAAATCACTTTTAAATACTTAAATCAAATAACATATTCAGAGATCAGGAATGAATGAGATTCGAGTTAGTTTAGAGTGAGATCAGTCCATTCCCAAATCGTTTCTTCATTTCCTCTAATAACTGGATCGGTTAACTCTCTGTTGGATTGTCTCTACAGGTGCATGAGACATAAGGAAATACTTGTCGATTTTTTGAACACTGTGATTGGCATAAACTTGGTTTCATTTTCAGTTGATTGGATTGACGCTAGGTTGTCTACATAGATGTATATACAAACAGAGCACTGCTTTTAGAATATCGATTTGAATGATTTGTTATATTTAAGTTTCGCATGGCAGATAGATTTCTCAATTGATAAGTGTGTGAATCAAACTCAGAATGCAAAAGGGTGTTTAGTGTGATTAGTTGGTAAAGCAATTTCATTAGTTTCGATTGAATTATTGATTCCCCTATCTCGAGTGATAGTTGATTTCATCAGTTTCATTTGGACTATTTATTTCCCCTATTTCGTGCTTGATTATATTTCTCATAATCTAGATGCCTGATTGAATGTCGACAGCATCACCTTGATTTTAAATAGGGTTACTTATAGTTGAGGGTTGGTGTGATTGTAGAGTGATTTAAAGTACAATTTCCCAGAATTGTTTGTTGGATTGCCATGTATTGAGTAGACTTAATATTTGAATTCGTTCTCATCACTATGATTAATTAGGACCTTTATGCAGTTGATTGAGAACACAAAATTAAGTTGGTGAATCAAAGAGTGAAACAAAGTGTTCAGTTTCGTACTTAACTTTGAAATCTTTGGTAGGGAACGAATCAATTAAGTACAGATTGCTTGTTTAAGCTAGAATTGGAATGCATTATCAATAGTGAATCTTTATTTCCTTTGAGTGTGGATTGTAGGAATTAGAACCAGAACTTGAGTGATTGGATTCTCATAGTTTGAAATTAGTGGTAAAGAGTCTAGTAGCCTGTTAAATTCAGATTTCAGTCCTAGGTTAAGTGTGTAAAGGTTTTTGGAAGTCTTTTAGATTAAATTTTATTGTTGGGTTTTCTTATGACAGCTAGATGTTTGATTTTCTTTATGTTTGAAAGCATTAGTGTGTTTATTACCTCGCTGATCATTATATGGAAATGTTAAAACTCTAATCTAGAACTGAACAAAGAAAGTGCAAGACAACTCGTGCTTACAAGATCGGATTGACATATAAATATTAGGAGATTAATTCACCAGTTTAATCTCTCAACAACTCCTGTACAATCCTTCATCGGTTGTGCCTCCGCCCATCTAGTTAGATACTCCGTTGTGGTGATGATGTAGCGCACACCTGTCTTCTTTCTTGGGGGCTGAATTGGCCCCACAAAGTCAATTGCCCATTTTTCAAATGGTTGCAATGACACTTGAGGGTTTAATGGCAACTCGTCCCTCTCCGATGGTTTTCTTGTTCTTTGACATGCATTGCATGCCCGACAATATGCTTTGTAATATTTATGCAGCATAGGCCACCACAATCCTGTGCACAAAATATTATGCATTGTTTCCTTTCTTGCATAATGTCCTCCTACAACTTCTTCATGAGCTTTAGCTAGGATGCTACTCCGTTCAAAATCAGGCACGTATCGTCGCAGCATTTCATCTACACCCATCTTATATAGATGTCCTACAATTACTGAGAAATCTGATGCGTGTACTACTAACTCCTTCTTCTGACTAGTGTATCCTTCTGGAGCCGTCACTACAGTCAAAAAGTGGATAATATCTGCAAAATAATTATCCTCTATGCGCACCGCAAAGAGTTGTGCGTCAGGCAACCCTTCTTCCAAATTAGTAGGCTCTTCTCTTGTTTTGATCTGCAATAGATGGTTAGGGCCTACATTTAACCTACCTGGATTCATAATAACCTCAAAGTCATACTCCTAAAATAGCAACAGCCATCTACATATTCCCCCCCCCAACACATGCTTATTGACCAAGTACTTCAAGGCAGAATGATCTGTGTACCTCTTAAAATTTCCGCCCAACAGATAGTGTCAAAACTTTTGAAGCACATACACCATAGCCAATCCTTCTCATTCTATTGTTGAGTAATTCTTCTCAAACTTTGATAATTTCCTACTCATGAATTCTATAGGATGATCCATCTCTCCCTCACGGGCCTGTGTCAGTGCTACTCCTAGCGCAATACATGAGGCATCAACGTGCACATGGAATTCCTTCTTCCAATCTGGGAAGACCAAGATTAGTGTGGTGAACATCTTTTCTTTCAATACATCCAGATTGCACTGACATTCTTTGTCCCAGTAGAATGTAGTGTCCTTTCTCAATAGCTTTTCCATCAGTGTGGTAATCTGAGCGTAAGCCTTGATGAACTTCCAGTAATATCCAGTATGGCCTAGCGTTGCGCGCAGTTGCTTGACACTTCACGGGGCCTCCAAATTGACTATGACCGTGATCTTGGTACGGTCCACCATTAGTCATTGCTTGCACACCACTTGACCTAGCAAAATCCCAAAGGGGACACAGAACAAACATTCTTCAGGTTCAGTGCGATCTGATATCTTCGGCACGTATCTAACATTAAGCGTAGAATGGCTACATGGTGCTTTACCAACCCAAACACTATTCAGTCATCAAAATACACCTCCAAGAACTTGTGAATGAACACCTTGAACGTCGTGATGACTACGCGAGAGAATATTACCAGCACATTTTTGAGTTCGATTGGCATTACCGTATACTGGAAACAACCCCATTCTGTCGCGAAGGTTGTTTTTCTCCTGTCTTCTAGTGTGATTTTAATCTGATGGTATCCAGAGAACCCATCAGTGAATGAGTAGGCCTCTTTCCCTCCAACACTGTCTAATACTTCAGTAGTAAACAATGTTATATACCTAGGGGGGATAATATGGGGTACCAAGGGAGGTACCCAAGGTAATAATGTAATAATGGGATGGGCCATAGTAATAAAT
>APFE030179701.1:60914-73089 GCA_000404065.3 Pinus taeda
CTGGTTCGGACACGATCTCGTGCTTCTCCTTTAAGAGGAGCTTTCCCAGAGTATAAATGCAACAATTGGATTTCTCCTACCGCAAGATAAAGCTACTTGTTTGTTTTACTTATCTTGGAGAGTTAATTACTCCCTACTCCAAGATACTAGCCTAAGCTATATTGGTGTATCAGAGCCCTAGAAACAAAAAATTTTCTAGATTGATTTTATATTAAGCGTGACTTTTAGTGGTTTTTAATTAATTCAAAAGGTGATGGAGATGAAACTTATGGTGTAAAGACTCGACACAAAATCACTATAAAGATGCACTTAAGATGACTAATTAATCTTTTCTCTTCAATGAAGTTCTAGCTAAGAAAGAGTTGGAAGATGCAAATACTTTTAAAAACAGAAATCTTTCTTTAACAATCAAATCAAAAGAAGAGTATTCGTTTCAATGCACTCGAAAACGAACCAACTAATTATTTCTACAAGAATTTCTCTTTTCGTTCGAAAATTCAAATGCTACTAAGAACAAGCTTTTTCTTCAAAAGAGACCTTTCATTTTTCTAAAAGCATTAAAAAACTATAACTAAAGCAATCTTTGAGAAAACTATTTAATGAAGCAAACTTAAGATCTATAAACTAACAAAACCCTATTTGAAGTAAAAAGCTCACAAAAGTGTTTTTGAGGATGTTTTACTTGGTCACAAGCAAACCAAGGACTAATTTGTTCAGAATCACAAATAAGTCAAGAACAACCAATTTTGCATTCCTTTTTTTAAAAATGAAAATCCAAACTTTAAATCACAAGTCTATCGAAGTTTTGTAAAGAGAAATATCAAAGAGGATTTCTCAACAAGGGGAGATTTCAAACATGGTCAGACTCTCAAGAAGACTGGTAGACACTAAGGTGATTTGAAGTCCCTACAGTCTCTAAGCTCAGAGCCACTACACAACCAAATCAAAAAACAAACCCAACAAGCAAAACTTCTAGGATTTCACCTAAAACCCTAATGCTAATGAAACAATCCAAGGAAATATTTCAACCAGTCACATGCAGGTATGGGCAGAAGATAATTACTAGAAAAACAAACTAAAATTAACTAAAAGAGCAAAAGTCAAAATTTTCAAAAATTTAGCAGGGTACACAGGTGCAGAGCTCACCCAGGTGCGGGTACGCTCTGTGCACAAAAACAAAGTGTGTACAGGTACACACTGTGACCTAAGCGCAGGCTGCGGACTTCGACTAAAGTAATGAAAAATAAAAAAACTAAACTAAATCAACTAAGTCCACCCAAAGCCACACACAACAAGCCAAAAACAGAAACCAAAAAACAAGTTTCTCAAATCAAAGAAAAACGAGGAAAACATTCAAGTCCCCAGTATGGTCGCCATTTTGTCACGCGGAATCAGTCGATCTTGCAGACAAGACAAACCTTCCTAGAATCTAATGAAGACCTAATGAAAAACAAACCAACCAAACACTATCTTTCTCTAAATGCGCTTTATAAGTAATGGGAAACAAGTGTGTGTAAGAGCCTACCTCATGTCCAATGCAAGTTCAGAGATGCCTTCGTTTCTTTGATCCAAGTAAGTTCCTTTATCGCAAACCTGCAAGCACAAACAAGGCAAACAATTAAATAACACCTGAATATCCAATATTATAAAACATATTTAGCATGAAAGTCAAGGAGTCCATGAAACAAATATCATAAGATACTTGTTGAGAAAAATGAGCTTGATTGTATTAATTCAAAAGAAAAGAACCTTACAACCTTTGCCTTGACGCTGTACAAGCTCCTTCCAGGGTCCAACAAGAAGTCTCCTCTACTTTGACAAGCTTCACTCACTCCCTAATGGGGCCAAAAAGGTATGTGATCTCTCCTCTTAAGCTCAAATAGGAAGTCTTCATTTCACTAGCATTTACCCTCAAAAGTTCAGCTTCTAACCTCCCTGGTCACTGACCCAATGCCTCAATTTATAGTGCCATGGAGATCAATTACCAGCTCCTCCTTCAAAGGGATAGAGTCCTCCTTCAAAGGGATAGCTCCTCTCAACAAGGGATTAATTCCTCCTTGTATGGGATGCATGAAACACTTGGAGTGAACAATCCACGTAACAAATCCTTCTAGAAAACTCTAGAATCAACCCAAGATGATTTTTTTAAGATAAAAATTGCACCTTTTGACTTTTACAGGGGTACACACCCTCCCCTTTACATACAGAGCGTATAAGTATGCAGATGTCTTGAACAAAAGGTGTGGGCCCACAGGAAAAGCTAAGAGAAAGTGCGAAACCAGAGTTATATTGCTTTTTTGATGTCTTTCTCTCTTTTCTCAAGCTTGTTTTGAAGAGCTTAGGTTTAAGACTTGCTTAGGAAGTTGTCATAGGTGATGATAGGCCTATACCGACTGCAAATAATCAAGGTGAAGATATTTTTGTGTAACATGGTGTTACACAACATTTTGTCATTGTCCCTCTACTCCCTGTTTACGATCTTAGAGGACCTCTACAGTGCACCCAACATGTTTTCCCATCATGAAGAAACTCCCAATCTGCCCCTCTTCATGAGAAGAATGATTCCCCTTTACGTCATTTCCCAATATATTCCTTCTCTCCTAGTTTACAAGACTCACGCTACTGACCAGTTTTCTCTTGGCACTGATTTACAGAGGATAAAACTAACCCTCGCTCTGATCGGATCGAATGAGCCCTTTTCCAGTCATGTTGATCCTCTCTTGGAAGGTTTTTTAAATAAGGAGCCAAATGGTTCATGTCTAGAAGCTTCGTAATACTACAAGAAAAACGTACATTGGTGAGGGGTGAAAAATGTCACCATAAGCTTATTAATGACGGTCAAAAGAGCATTCGTCACCAAAAACTAAACATCACCAAAGGTGGCATCTCCAAAAATATAGGTGTTGTAGTGACATACAAATTCCATCACCAATAATGATTTATAATGATGGATAACGACCGCCACCATTTCATATAAGCAATGGTGATAGACCATAGCCTCCGTCACCAAAAACTGAATGTCACCAAAAGTGGCGTCGCCAAAAGTACAGGTGTTGTAGTGACATTCAAATTTCATCACCAATAATGATTTATAATTATGGATAGCAACCATCACCATTGCATATGAGCAATGGTGATGGACCATAGCCTCGGTCACCAAAAATTGAACGTCACCAAAGGTGGCATCGCCAAAAGTATAGGTGTTATTGTTACATTCAAGGTCCATCACAAATATTGATTATAATGAAATATAGTGACCGTCACCATTTAATATGAGCAATAATGATTTATTGTGATGGATCTTTAATGGTCATCACTATTGGTGCATATATATGGTGATGCTCATTGACCGTCACCAAAAGCCGCATTGCTAGAATTATAGGTGTTGTGGTGACATTCAATGTCCATCATGAAAAATGACTATAATGATGACAATGACCATCACCATTTCATATCAACAATAACAATTTATGGTTACAGACCTTTGAGGGTCATCACTATTGATGCGTATATATGGTGGCATTCGTTGGCCGTCACCATTTCATATTTTTGGTGAGGGTCAAAAAATGTCATCAAATCTCATTGGTGATGCTCAAAAGAGCCTCCATAACCAAAAAATGATTGTCGCCATTCCATATGGATGTTAGGGCACGATGGAATCGAACCACCAACCTCCTACTTATAAAGCAGGTGCTCTTCCATTGCACTAGAACCCTTTAAAGAATTATATTTTTTAAAATTATACCTTTGAAAATTCAAAAATTATACATTCTACAACTTTCAATAAATTAAAGTCTCAACAATATTTTACTAAAAAAGCAAAGAAACATCGAAGATGTAGGTCCCTACCTAATGGTTATTGAAGTTATGAAATTTAGTGGAGAGAAAAATATTTATTTATAAGAGAATCAATATGTTTAGTTGAATACTCAATTAGAAGTGAAACTTTAAAGACATTTATAACCTATAAATGACCTATAACTATCAAATGCACCGAATATTGCAAAGGAAATGTCATAAGTGGATATCATATGGAAGAAGAGGAGGAAGGGACTTGGAACCCTTGTACATCTTGGCATGCCTTAGCACTTGGCACATCTTAGCTTTTTTGACATGTCTTCATACTATCTGGCACATCTTAGCATGCCCTAACATTCCCTAGCACACCTTGGCAATCATGCCCTCACAACTAGCATTGCATTTTTCCATGACATGGGAACCTTACATTCACTAGAACACCTTGGCACTCCCTAATTTTCATGCCCTCTTTTATCCTCCATAATGTCCCAGGCTGATGAAGAGATCAATGGAGATAACCACAAACCAGTCTTTTAGTTTGGTATTTAGCCCTACCAAACTAGAGAGGGCTCTCTCTATGAAATCACAGCCAAGAGATGACTGGAATGTAAAGGATTTTAGGCTAGATAGCTAGGGTCGGGTGGGTTTTTGGAAAATTTAGTGACATGGAACTCTATCCACCAGTGTCTTGTCTGGCACGGACTTTGTCAAGGAGGTAAGGACTTAGAAATATGTCTAGGATAAAGCACCTAACATGCTTGACACAAGCTCCCTAGAATAGAGTACCTCCTACCTAGAAGAGTGTCCCCTGCTCAAAATATAAAACCCTTCTCTACTATGCACTTTTCTTAAAGATAAATCTGTGCATAAAATAGTATTAAGAAAAACACCTAAATTAAGAAAAGTGAGCATCTAAGTCAAACTATAAAAGTATAATAAATATTGCTCTATATAATTTTGGGAAACACTAGACAAGAATTCTTTCATACAACAACGATAAGATACCTAAAATCGATGTGATTCTTTCATCATTTCTATACCCTCACAGCAAAACTGGAATCCATAGCATGTACCCCAAGGCTGTATGCATTTGTTGAAGGTTTAGATTGAAAGGATTTGGAGAGATGAAGTACTATTTAAGGAGAAACACATTCAAAACAATATATAAAGTCTATTGTGAATTCAACCCATTTGCACACAGACCAAGGCTGCTACTGGGTACACTTCTCTACTAAATGGAAAATATAATGTATTGTAGTGCTGCTGAAAGAAAAACACCTTTAGTGCAACACGGTTAAAACTCTAACAGATATTGTCACTGTCACCTTGGTTGTTGATGATCTCATCAATATAGGTAACAACTTTGACAATTGAACAACCAAAAGGTGAGATGCATAGATCATTTGAAATCACAGATTTGGGCATACTTTATTATTGTTTAGGAGTGTTAGTATAGAAAGTTCAAGTTAACTTGTTGTGTCTTTATGTCACAGGCCAAGGATGCGAAGAAATACATAAAATATTAAATAGTATGGTATAAGTTGATTGCAGGTTATTTTGAAACGGGAATGGAATTCTCCTTGTGCGGGTTCTAACCTAGTGGGCATAACTTTATAAAAGAAACTAATACTTATGGGGCTGAAATTGTCTGAAAATTCATAAAAAGTCCCAAATTTGTTCACTAGAAAGAAGTAGAGCGAGTCATCAGGTTTATGGAAGGGAACACCTTATTCGCAGGAAGATAATTTGAAATTAGTTGGGCACATTATTTCTCGTCTTCTTGTACATGTGTGCTTTCAAAAGATAACCACACCCAAAAAAATCCAGTAAATTTTATTGATGTGAAGCACTTCTGAGAAAACCCATCTCTTGATGACAGTTGAGCGAGGAATATGTCAAAGGATTCAATCTTGCACTGAGTCATAAAAAGGAAGTTGGGGTATCTAGCATCTTGCCAACAGACCTACTCCAACCATAATGTGAAAGGCAGGTTAACTACAAAACCTCTTTCCAACTTTGTAGTATTGTTCCCTCTTGAATTCCAACATGTATCTGGCTACTTAGATCCACAAAACTTGTGCCAAGTAAACTCTACATGATACAATTGTGATGTGCAAGCTTGACACACACTCTAGTTTCCCTCTAAAAGAGGGTAAGTCAAAATATTATGACAATATTAACTGTAATTTGATCATACAATATTGAGGTATTGCATGGAATAAACAATATACTATCAATGCAATAATGAAGAACTCAAAATAAACGAATTTCTTATTGCTACAATAGTGCCTCTTGGGATTCTCGGATAAAGCACCTAACCTGCATGGAAAAAGCTTCCTAGAATAGAGTACCTCCTACCTAGAAGTGTGTCCCCTGCTCAAAATATAGAACCCTTCTGTATTGTGAACTTTTTTTAAAGATAAATCTGTGCATAAAACAAAACTAAGAAAAACACCTAAATTAAGAAAAGTGAGCATCTAAGTCAAACTATGAAATCATACTAACTATGGTCGTATACAATATTGAGATATTTCATGGAATAAGCAATATACTATCAATGCACTAATGAAGAACTCAAAATAAATGAATTTCTTATTTCTACAATAGCATCTCTTGGGATTCTCGGATAAAGAACCTAATTTGCATGGCGAAAGCTTCCTATAATAGAGTACCTCCTACCTAGAAGTGTGTCCCCTGCTCAAAATATAGAACCTTCTCTACTGTGCACTTTTCTTAAAGATAAATCTATGCATAAAAAAGAACTAAGAAAAACACCTAAATTAAGAAAAGTGAACATCTAAGTCAAACTATAAAAGCATACTCAATATGCCTCAAATTGATTCACTTCTTTGATCGCTGCTACAACCTCATAGGAAAACTATAATCTACAACATGTATCCTAAGGCTGGATGCATCTACTAAATGTGCTGACTGAAAGTATCTACTAAGATGAAGTATTGTTGAAAGAGAAACACCTTCAAAACAACAAATAGAGTCTAATGTGCATTCAACCCATCTGCAAACAGGCCAATGTTGATACTGGGTACACTTCTCCCCTAAATGGAAACTACAACGTATTGCCACTCCACTAAAGGAGAAACACCTTCAGAGAAACACAGATAAAACTATAACATATATTGTCACTGTGGTATCAGTTGTAGAAGTTCTCATCAATATAGGTAACAACTTCAATAATTGAAAAAACAAAAGGTGAGCTACATAGATCATTTGAAATGATAGTTTTGGGCATACTTTATTATTTTTAGGAGTGTTAGTATAGAAAATGCAAGGTAGCCTATTGCATCTTTATGTCATAGACCAAGAATGTGAATAAATAAATAAATAAAATAACATGGTACAAGTCGATTGCAGGATCTTTCAAAACAAGAATGGAGTTCTCGTTATGTAGATTCTAATCTATTGGGTATAGATTTAAATAAGAAATTTATAGTTATGGGGTTGGAATTGTCTCACGATTCATTGCAAGTCCCAAAGTTGTTCACTAGAGATAAGTAGAGTGTGTCATCAGGTCTATGAATGGGAACACCCTATTCATAAGTTGATAACTTCAAATTAGTCGAGCATATTATTTCTCCTTTTCTCGTACATGTGTGCCTTGAAAAGCTAACCACCTGTGAAGACTCAAGAACAACTATAGCAAAGTTTATAGGTGTGCAACACTTCTGAGAAAAGCCCTCACTTAATGACAATTGAGCAAGGAATATGTCGAAGGATTCAATCTTGAACTCAGTCATAAAAAGGAAGTTGGGGTATTGAACATCTTGCCAACAAACCGACTCCAACCATAATGTGAAATCCAGGTTAACTGTGAAAACTCTTTCCCACTTTGTAGTATTGTTGCCTCTTGAATTCCAATAGGTATCTTGCTGCTTAGATCCACAAAACTTGTCCCAGGTAAACTTTGCATGATAAAATTGTGATGTGCAAGCTTGACACGCACTCTAGTTTTCCTCTAAAAGATGGTAAGTCAAAATATTATTACGGGATTAACTGTAATTTGATCATACATTGTTGAGGTATTATATGGAATAAACAATATACTATCAATGCACTAATTAAGAACTCAAAATAAATTAATTTCTTGTTGCTAAAATAGTGCCACTCTTGGGATTATCCAAGGAGCCACTAATTTATACACATTTGGAATCGTTACTTGGTCTACAGAAAGATTAAGCAATGGTAGTGATCACTCTTTTCCTTCCCATGGAAGGTCTATACAGAGTTAGTAATAAATTGACTTAAAAGTGAGGTATATGCCTGAAAAATAGGAGTCCAACTATTCAACTCTATTTTATTGGCAAGGAAATATTCAACTGTAAATACTTGATCTTCTACAGTGTAAATTATAGATAAATGGTTAGCGTAAATCTGTCCATTGTCCACATATCCCAAAAACCATGTATGTCTGGACTCTGGTTGTGTGTGAGAGAGGGGAGATCACATAAATAATCCATTATCAAAAGAAAAAGTTAAAGCACAACATTCTATGGAGATTTTTGTTTAAATTTTATTACATACCTTAGAAAGTTTGAAAGGACATAATTGAAGCTTCCCTCTCCTTCCACACTTCATTAAACATGCCCCTTTTCTAATGCAGGTGTGGCCTGCAGAATCACAATCAGCAAATAGAACATGAAAAGTAAGTTTAATGAATTAAAGTAGCTTTGTTATACCTCAAGAAAATGGACTATGAGAAATTGGATTCATTCTCTACAAAATATGATATAGCAAGATCTAATTACATTTTCAACTGAAACAAAGGTAAATTGGATTCATGCTCTGCGAAAGATGATATAATGAGATCTAATGACATTTTCAACTCAAACAAAGGTAATTTGAGTAAGCTCAAGCTCCAAAATGATGGTAACCAAATTATGAGTGGCAGTTACTGTATATATCTAGCTAGAGGCTACAACATAAAGATATTTGTTATATGTGAATATAAAAAAATGAAAGGAATGTGAAATTTTTACCATCAACTATATGTTCCTTTCAAGGACTAGATGAAACCATAACATTGTTATCAATATAATCAACTCACCCATTCTAGTACGGTTCTAGTAGTTTCATGATAAAACTCAAACTCAATAAACTTCAAACAACATAAATTAACCAACAATATGTCTGAGGTTGGTTACCTAAGGATTATATCATACTAAATTACCTTTTGCATCTAACATTAAAAATGATTGTGAAAGAAATGAAGACAAATCAATGATTATGATGGATGCATGTGATGAAATATAAATAAAAGGACCTTTCTTTTTGCTACTGACTATGAAAACAGATTCACTGGAAATAGCCTGTGTGTCTGAATCCCACGATCAGAAACAATTTGTTAGGAATTCAAATCCTAGAATGGGGCACGTCGTGTCCTAACAGGACACATACAAATCCCGTATGTGTCCCATTAGGACACAACATGTCTTGATTTTTGGATTTGAATCCCAAAAAAATGAAACCTGCAGGCATAAAATGGTGTTTTTCTTTAAGTATTTTACCATTTCTCTCTTTCAATTTTGCATACATTGAGTTGTGGGAAAGGAGCTAAGGGTTTGGAGAAAGGAGCTAAGGGTGTGGAGCATTTGGCAAGGAGATTCAACCACCAGGTAAGTGCATTTCATCTCTATGTTTTTGCATTTCTATTACAACAATTTCTATATGATTTTTTTTTTACAAATTTGTGCATGTTTTGTTTATTTTTTTTACAGTATTCATGGCTCAATCAAGGGTAGCATTTAGGGGGCAAAGGAAGGGGAAGAATGTCTCCATTGGAGATGCCCCTCCTCCCCAAATATCAACAGAGTCTATTGCAAGTAATGTTAAGGGAAGGGGAGGACCTAAAGACAACATTGAGAAATATCCCTTGTGGAAATATGTCACGAGAGAGGATGGGACAAGCACCAAGAGGAAGGGAGGGGGAAATGTTCAATGAAGATGCAAATTTTTCCACATTTCTTTCAAAAGCACATATTACCATGTAAGGCCATTTGTTGGCTTTACCAGGTTGTGAAATTGGATCTTGTAAAGATATTCCTTTACAAAAGAGGAAAGAAATGGAAAAGGAGTTCACTGTTGGTATGGAAAATGTGGCTGCAAAATCATGAAAACCAAGAATGAAGACCCCCTTCCATTTTTTAGAAAATTCACCACCAAATTTCCATTTGAGAGTTCTATTAGGGGACAAGCAACAAAAAGAAGAGCAATTACACTTGGTCCAATGGAAAAGATTTTTCAAAAAGAGAAATAGGAAGAACTTGATCTCACCATTGCCTTCTTTTTCTATCAAAACTTCATATCATTTAATGTTGCACACTCACCTCTATTTATAGAGATGTGTTGGGCTCTAACTCACGGGTCTCCATCATGGTATGTGCCTCCTGGTTTAGAGAAGCTTAGAACCAAATTGTTGACAAAGGTAAAAAAGAGGTGAAAAAAATGCTTGGGCCTATTAAAGCATCATGGCCAACATATAGGGTTAGCATTGTTTTTGACGGATGGACAGATACAACACAACACCCAATCATCAACTTCATGGTGTCTTCCTTTAATGGTCTAGTTTTCTTGAAAGTAATGGATACACTTGGAGAATACAAGGATGCACAATTTATGGGTGAGTTATTTATTAAAGTTAGTGAAGATGTAGGTGTTGATTCTTGTGTGCAAATCATTACATATAATGTACCTGTTTGCAAGGCTGCTGGCATGATTGTGGAAGCTAAATGTCCACAAGTGTTTTGGACCCCTTGCACTATCCATTCATTGAAATTAGCACTGTAATCCATTGCTTCTGATGTGCTTTGGATTGGTAACATTATTGAGGATGCACAACATATTCGTAACTTTGTGCAAAATCATACAAATTCCCTCACTATCTACAAGAAGTACAACAATCTATCATTGTTGAAGATTGTTGATGCATGGTTTGCCTCTTCATTCATGATGTTGAAGAGGTTGAGGGAGGTGAAGACTGCTCGTGGGGCCATGGTGCTTTTTGGGTTTTGGTCCTTTTAGATAAAGACAGATCAAGTAGCCTCTAAAAGAGTGAAGGAAACAATGCTAGATGATGCTTGGTGGGAGAGGGTAGATCTAATTATTCAGATCATGGACCCTACCATTTCTTTGCTTCAATTTGTAGATACAGACAAACCCATCCTAGGAGAGGTTTATGAGGGATGGGATTCCATGACTGAGTTTGTGAGGATAATTATTATACAGAGTGAGTGCCCCGAGTATGAGACATCACCAGAGGCCTTCTGTGGTACTATACACGATATTCTTGTCAGTAGATGGGACAAGAATTTCACACCTTTACATTGTTTGGCTCACTCATTGAACCCAAAATACTATAGCCACGAGTGGCTGAATGGTGGACCTTCCCATAGATTCCCTCCTCACATGGATGGTGAAATCTCACAGGGGAGAAAAGATGCATTCAGGAAGGTTTTCGAGGATAAAGCATCACCTGATGAGGTAGAGGATGCCTTTGTATAGTTTTCCACTAGCACGGTCGATTTGTAGGATATGATGTGATTAGAGAGAGGGGGGCTAAGAAGCCATATTCTTGGTGGGAAAATCATGGGGCAACAAGCCCTCCTCTTCAACAGTTAGCCATGAGACTCCTCTCTTAGGTGACTTCATCCTATTGTTGTGAGAGGAATTGGAGCAAATATGGGAATTTGTATAGTGTGAAGAAGAGCATGCTTAAGCAATCCAAGGCAGAGGCAATGGGGTATGTGCACACCAAACTTCATATTATTTACAAGCAGAGGGAAGAGTGGTTGAGGGGAAAGACAAAGATGTGGGATGCCTTTCCTAATGATATGGATCTAGACAACAGTGTTGAGTTTGCATTGGCCAACATGGATCTCAATGATCCAGTGCTAGAGCCTGTTAGATTTGATGACAATGATATTTTCAAGGGGTCATCCTCCACACTAGCAGATGCAAAGGTGACTATGTGTTGGAAATAATACTGAGAGTGGGGGGGTGAATCAGTATTATCAGATCAGTAAAACTTTTTCATTTTCATACTTAGATTCATATATGCAACTTCTGTTAAGTATATCTGCGTATATACGCGACTATATTAAAAGAAACTCGCGTACATTCAGTAATCTTCATGATTCAGTTAGTTTATCTTCAGTGAATGCATCAGATCATTATTAACCATAGTAAACAGAATAGATCATCACACATAAAGAGCACACATGAACACCATGATATAAGGTGGAAACCCAATGTGGGTGAAAACCACCTGCTGCAATTTGTTTCTATCTTCCTTTAATAAGAAACTTCTTTACAATGTACTGGTGCAGTCCTTTACCAGTACGCAGGCTACAACCTGCAGAGAGCT
>APFE030179701.1:73109-113454 GCA_000404065.3 Pinus taeda
AGACCAGTCTTGATAGCAGGAGACCTTTGACTATTAAGAATATCATCCAAGACTTTAGTACTATCTTGAAATCGTAATAGTTTATCCTTTTCTTCTAATTTACCTTTCAAGATATTTACCTCAACTTGATGTTGCTCTTCCTTTTCAAGATACTGCTTCTTCACTTTCTCTTCAACATTTATTTCTTCTTCTAACTGATGTCTTAGATTGAGAATCTCCTTTTCTTGTTCTTCATTCACATCCTGCAGCATTTGACGAACTCTGGAGACACATTCCAGTTGTGCTTTTAAACTGATAACTTTGTTTTCCTGTTTTTCAATACCTTGGAGTAGATCTTTATTCTGCTTCTTGGCTTCTTCAAGTTCTTCCTTTAGTAAGAGGGTCGTAGCTTCAAAACTTTCATAATCACTGGATCTATCTCTGAGATTCTTGATTGTTGAGTTCTTTTCATTGACTTCTTTTCTTAGAGATGTGACTTCATCATGCAACTTTTGATTTTTGTCCCTGAAAAACTTCCTTATCTTGCTTTCTTCCTCTTATTGGTCTTTTAGCAACTTTAGATATTTGGCCTTGAATAACTCTAGATTGGCTTTCAGTTTGGTAGCTTCGTCTTTGGAGTCAGATTCCCTTTTGTTCAATAGATCTTGTTGATCTCTAATTTTGTCTGTTAGCCTTTTAAATTCTGCCTCTATTTGATATCTTTCTTATTCACCCATAAGAGCAAGTTCAGTTGTTTCGCTATCAATTTCATCTCTTCCATATGGAAAGATAGCTGGAACATCAAAGAATAGCAAATTCATACCTAATAGTTCATCTCCATTCTGAAGTGATTCTGAATCTGATTTTGAATCTGAAGAGCTTCTTATGCCTAATTCCCAATCGATTCTTCGACTGTCATAGTTCTTCTGAGATGTATTCTTCTTCTTCAGTGCTTTCTTCTTAAGCTTCTTTCCCATTGTTCCACGGATCTCCTTCAAGCGATCAAGCTTCTACCAAAGGACCTACTCTGATACCAATTGTTGGAAATAATACTGAGAGGGGGGGTGAATCAGTGTTATCAAATCAGTAAAACTTTTTCATTTCCATACTTAAATACATATACGCTACTTCAGTTAAGCGAACCTGTGTGTATATGCGACTGTGTCTAAAGAAACTAGCATATATCCAGATTGTTTATGATTCAGATAATCCATTACATGTTGATCTTTAGATAATGCGTTAGAACTTCATTAACCATATGAACAGTAAACAGAAGCAGTAAACAGAACAGATCATCACACACAAGAAGCACACATGAACACCACGATTTAAGGTGGAAACCCAATGTGGGTGAAAACTACCTGCTGCAATTTGTTTCTATCTTCCTTTCTTAAGAAACTTCTTTTACAATGTACTGGTGCAGTCCTTTACCAGTACGCAGGCTGCAACCTGCAGAGAGCTACAACTCTCTCTCGTTTTCCAGTCTCTCCTGGAAGGGAGCTACAACCCCCTCTTTATCTCTTGCACTAGCCAAGATACTAGTACGTAGGTGCTGGCCTACTGAAAGCTACAACCTTCTCTTTCTTCCTCCAGGTACCACTTTTCATAAATTTTAAAACTGGATACACTGAAGCACAACACTGCAATCTGAAGGCCACATTTCATCCAATTTTCATACTGGACCCATCAATATCATTGAAGCTTACAAACACTTAGTAACATCAACACTCAATATTGAAACCCTGTCAATAAAAAACAGTCACCAGAACACAGAGCAGAACACTGAACTCTGCATCAATATTCAGAACCAACTGTATCATCAAAGATCACAGCTTAAATGGTATACGCTACTTGGATGAACAAATCCTGTGTACATACGTGCTTTTACCAAATTCAACCCGCGTACAGATCTATAAATATTCAAACAATACTTGCAGCTATCTCAAACTTAAGATATACCTAGTTCAGAACATTACATGCGTCAGTATACAGATCTAGAACAAGCATAATCAACCATATAGAGATAGTTCATTTCAAACCATTTGATCCCGATCTATCTTGTTCTCCATCAACCGGTGAGATCCCTCCTTAGCTCAGATCAAGCAATGCTTCATAACCCATATCCTGCATACTGGATCTCATATGTTTTCAGATATTTAAGTATTTCTCCATACACTTTGCCTAATGATCTTCTTCTCCTTTTATAGTCTTAGGCCTTGCTCAATACCATGGTCCAAAACCATAACAAACCAATACCATGCACCCAAGACTAGGGATCAACACATCTGACGAGGTGCCATGGTCCAACACCATAGGTTCAAGTACCAAGGACTAACTGCCACGGACCAAAGTTAAGTTATCCAACATATACGCGCTTTTCCTCACATGAAAGTGCGTGCATACGCATACATGACTTGGTAAAGTCTAACCCGCGTGTATATGCGTCTTGGTCACAATGAACCAACATATATATATTTTCACTTCATTCTTGTAGACTGATCATCAATTCCTTGCCCCTGACCTTCTGTACTATGACTTGTCATTTGTGTGGTTTTCCATCAAGGGCAACACTTCTCTCATAATGCCAACACTATGGATACAGGGAAGGAGGACGATGTAGAGGAGAGCAGTGGTGACCATGATGATGAGGACATTAATGTTGATTCTGATGATGACTATGAGAATTGTTGACTCATGAATCATGGACTACATATTTCCTTGGGGCTTGTATACCTATAGTTATTTTATATTTTCTGTTTCTATTTTCCATTTCCGCATTGCCATTGCACTACCTATGTAAAACATTTTGATTTGATGACTTAATGAGAAAATTACAGTTGTCAGTTTATTTACCTTACAATCTTGTAACTGTAAGTTGTCTTTCATTTATGAATCATGATTTATCATTTTATGTGACATATATTTGAATTTGGTATGTACTATGCATGCTAATTGCGATAATGTTACTATTGCTAACATATTTTGTAAACATTAAAACTAACATCTAGATGATCTATGTTTGAAATCAATGAATTTGTATCATTAATGAGAATTTGTATAAGAAATATTAAATTTTTATATTTATATATATAATATATATATATATATATATAAAATAATATATAACGAATCCTATGTGTCTTGTTCCGAGGGGTCAACGTGTCCAAATCCGACTCTCGAATCCCCATATCCTAGAAATCCCAAATCCCCATGTCAGGTGACTTAGGATAGCGATGATCCTTCTAGGGGATTCTTGGATGGAGTTGATCTTGATATGCTTTCTAAAATCAAAGAGACACTTTCTAGCTACTCTAATTTGATGGAAAACAACCCTAATGCTTATGAAAATGAATATGGAAAGCAATAAGAATCGATGAACCTGGTCTTGAAGAAGGTGTCTCAAAGTCTAATATGGATAGTATTTTAAATTTCTACAGCTAGCAGAGGGTTTTCCCAGTTGGGTTCCCTAGAAAATTTTGTTTTTTTTGCTATAGTGTGATTGTGTTTTATTTCTATTCTATTCCACTACAAATTGGCAGAGATATTTTTTGTCTTCATGCAACAATTAGTTTCAGATTTATTCATTCAAGTAGTAGCATAATTTCAAGGAAAATCTACACAAGGGACAATTAATCTATATTTTCACTTATATCTTTTGCAAGTAAAATTCACAACTAAATTTTCATCCAAAGTGTTTAGGTTACTAGCAAGTGGTATCACAACACATCTCAACATTACAAGGCATAAACCATAATATTCAATAAGGTTGAGACTTCAGATACAAAAATATTCCCAAGTTATGAAAGCAAGAAAACTGTTGATTTTTAGTTCTAAATCTATCCAACCAGAACAAAATTATGTCATTTTAAACACCCTCTAGTCAAAGTTATTCTTGGCCTCATTCAACTCAATTAAGAATATGTCAATCTCATTGACATTTCTTCTTCATTTCATGCTTCTAAGTTATATATTTATGCAACCTAATATATCATTTATGTTAAGCGATTATTCATTAAAAATTATTTAGTTTGTCCAAGGGCATCTACCTAATTTTCTGATTAGTTTCTGGGAAGACTCTATCAGACATTTGCAGCAGAAAATAGAAGATTTTTTTAGTACCTAGTGTTATAAAACTCTAATCTGGAAAACGTATTTTGGGTTGTTTCCCTAAAAATATTTACAAAATCTTCAATCCCAAAGCCATTTCAGGGAGAATTTTAGTCAGGGAGAAATTTAGTATTATCTTTGGAAAATTTGAATGCAACTAAAAGAAATTCTTCCCGTTTGCTCAAAATATTCCAAAACCAAATACGTGTGAATTCATAGAAATTAATATTTGGCAATAATTAAATTTCACTTCGCTTTTCCAAGACCATATATGAGTGAATTCAAAAAACCTGAGATTTGGATTTTGGAAACACTTAAATTTCACCTCATTTATTAGGATTGGAAGTTACCTGAGATACAAACATATAACATTAAAGATATACTTTGCTTGTTGAAGGGAAATGTTCAGTTTATAAATAGTGATACAATAATCCTTGTATACATGCCTCACACAGTTCTTTTGTCACAACTAATGAAACTAAACTCCATCAATACATAACAAACAAGGTAGAATGGAAGAGAGAATCTACTTTTCAGCATATACTCTGACAAAATAAACATCTATACAGTCATATAAAATTGTCACCACACCAAAGGACTTAAAAACCAAAATAAAAATAGGAACAGGCTTGGATTGTTATGGTTACTCTAACAAAATGCTAAATAGGGTCAATATGTTAATATGGAAAATAGTGTAGTTGATTATTATTTATTGAGCCCAAAGGGTTAGCCCAACCGAATGTCATTAATGTTACTGGGTATTTGGCTAGTCCTGTGCTGGCAGGTGACTTGTTTGAAATCCCTTGGGTGAGGCACACTAGTCAATTCCAATGGATTTACCAAGGATGCCATCCATGAATGTCGGGAAACATCCACTGGGATTCCCCAGAGAGTTTATCTTGGAAAGAATAAAAATAGGATTTCCTAAAGAGAAATTTTGAGATGCATATAGTGTACACCCAATAAAATCAACTCAATATAGACAAACCATAAAATAAGGAAAAATACATATGATTTTACCTGTGTTCCCTGAATTTCCCTCCTACCCTATGACAAGTGAAAATATGCTACTCTTAAACTTAAAAGAAAGGATGAAAAAAATAGTGAATTTTGAACCAGTCCTCCTTGTGTGGAAGAAGACTAAAAGTGGGGTGGAAATGCAGCGAGGTTAGAAATGAAACATACCTGGGCACCATTAATGGATTGAAGAGGTAAAAACTTAACTCACAACTCTCTTCAATCTCATTTTCCCTCCTGCCCTGTGAAAAGTGAAAATATGCTACTAGTAATCTTAAAGCAAGGATGAAAAAAATAGTGAATTTGGAACCAGAGATCTGAGGTGTGTGTACTCCTCCCCGTGTGGAAGAAGACTAAAAGTTGGGTGTAAATACAGCAAGGTTAGAAATGAAACATACTTAGGTGCCATTAATGGATTGAAGATCCAATGATGGGGGATCTGAGGTGTGTGTACTCCTCCCTGTGTGGAAGAAGACTAAAAGTGGGGTGGAAATGCAGCGAGGTTAGAAATGAAACATACCTGGGTGCTATTAATGGATTGAATATCCAATGGTGGGGTTCAATATCAGTCTGCTACTGGTAAAACCTTAATTCAAAACACTCTTCTTCCCTCTCACCCTGTGAAACGTGAAAATATGCTACTCTTAAACTTAGAAGAAAGGATGAAAAAAATAGTGAATTTTGAACCAGTCCTCCTTATGCGGAAGAAGACTAAAAGTGGGGTGGAAATGCAGTGAGGTTAGAAATGAAACATACCTGGGCACCATTAATGTATTGAAGATCCAATGGTGGAGTTCGATATTAGTATGCAACTGGTAAAAACTTAATTCACAACTCTCTTCAATCTCATCTTCCCTCCTGCCCTGTGAAAAGTGAAAATATGTTGCTCGTAAACTTAAAAGCAAGGATGAAAAAAATAGTGAATTTTGAACTAGAGATCTAAGGTGTGTGTACTCCTTCCTGTGTGGAAGAAGACTAAAAGTGGGGTGTAAATGCAGCAATGTTAGAAATGAAACATACCTGGGTGCCATTAATGGATTGAAGATCTAATGGTGGGGTTTGAATCTACTACTAGTAAAACCTTAATTCACAACTCTCTTCAATCTCATTTTCCCTCTCGCCCCGTGAAAAGTGAAAATATGCTACTAGTTTTCCCTCCCTCCACCTTATGAAAAGTGAAAATTTGAAAAAAAAGTACATAAGGAATTTGGTGCACACTTTAGGTATGTAGAATTTTGGACAAAAGCTTCAACACAGAAAATAAGATGAACAACAACGGGAAAACCCCAGGAGGTTGACATAGGGAGGGGCCTAATCGCAAGGAGGGCACACTCCTACTACTACCATGTAGAGCTACAAATACACAGAGTTAATTTGTTGCCTTCTTCAATAGGTAAGTAAGGGGGTGGATGTTTCCAAGAAAACTAGTGTCTTTTCGATCTGCTAGTCCCACTAAGATTGGTAGCTATCTTAGAAACAAACAATAAAATTAATTTTCGATTTCCTCTATGTATGATAGATAAGAGAGAAGCAAAGGACCAACCTAGATCTTCCGCTTGACTCCTTGCTTGATTTCTCTCCCCCTTGATAGAGCTTGCAACTCCTCTCCTACTTGTCCCACTTAGAGAATACCTATAGAAACAAAGTAATAGAACACCATCAAAGCATCTCAATCTATCATATCATAAACAATGCAGAATCAGAAATACATTAAAATACAATGGCATTTATAAATAACAAGATTCACAAGTACATGATTGTATGGAGCAAAACTCAAAGAACTTTATTAAAATAGAAGGGAGAATTACAACCCAGCTGTCTGATCTAGCATCATCCTCCCAGCGTCAAAGCCCTCTTCACCTCATGAAAAGAAATATCACCCAACAATATAATGCTTCTTCTCAAATACAAACTATCTGCACTTCCTTACAAATTACAAAATTCCATCCTCCAGATCTCTCAAATGAGGGATCCATTTATAGATGTTTGCAAAGGTGTGAGTCATCTCTGGGTTTTTGATTAGTTTCATTCCACTTGCATTTCTTAGTTCCACTTGGAGATTTCTTGGATCTCTTACTCATCCCTAGAAAAATTCAGAGAGGTAAGTGTCATAGGAGAAGTTTCTAGAAGATTCCATGAGCATCCACTTAGCAAACTGTCTCAAACATTTATCCATTCTCACTCATCGCACCCTACAGAAGGAATCTTTAGTATGCATCACACCTGGCTAGTGTGGGAGTCAGTATGCATCAAACCCTCACAGTGGAGCAGTCGGTATGGTCCAGTTTTGGCCAGTTCTTAGTGGTTTTTCAAGTGGAACTTCTGGGGAATGATGTAATCATTTGACTATGATCCTTTAGGGTATGAGACAACACCTTTAGGGGTTAAAGATCCCTTGGTTTATCTACATATAAGATTGGGGTTACGGTGCCCAAATATGTCTATAACAGTTGCCCCCTAAAGCATGAAGTCGTAAATCTTTTGATGTTGGGTGAAATGCTTTATCACGAGGATCTGAGGTATTCGAACTGGAAGGTGACATGTATAAATACAATACAATACATCATCATCACATTCCTTTCATGATCTAGCTGAGGTGGGCATTCCCATGCTCAGCTTTATAAATCCATTTTCATGTACATAGGACAGATAATCGTCTGCAGTTGCAAACTGGTGATTCTTTATATGTAGAGTCATCATCCTTTAGCTTGGATGATCATCTGTGCAACTTCTATATATATTTGATGTCTTTATATTCTTTAATATATCGCAGCCCAGATGGATGAAATAAGATCTGGGGTCTTCAAAATCATTCAATCTTTGCCCGATGTACAAGTCGATCCATGCGAAAAGATGTTCTAAAGTCGAACATGGAAGGACATCGCCTGATTACTAGCCAATAATGTAAGTTGTTAACAGGCACAAAAGGAATCACCGATAATGATAATGATCCTAAAGGTACTACAGTACAATTCATGTGGTGTGAATATATGATTTGATGTCAAACACCACATAAAATCTTTCGGCCAAAGCCCATTGATGTAAACCTGTCGCCGGAAGTGAGAAACTTTCCATTGAGGCATCCAAGCTCCAAAGTACTAAAAGGGTTGTTTCTAAGTCAACTTCTTGGATAATAAGCTGATGTCGACAAGAAGTGACCCGTCATAAGAGGGCCTTAATGTATCCCACATCTACGACACGAAACGTAGCAAATGATTTTCTGGAGGTGAAAACAATTTGATGATAGAAGGTTCAAGAATGGTAGTCATGAAAAATGGAAGGTGAAAGTATTACAGTGGGTGAGGCATTAGCTGGATGGTGAATTCTCTTAATGACTTCTCTTGAACATATCGGCGATACTGAGATGGATTGGTAGCATTAACCCCAAAAAAGGATGGTATGGCGGACCAATGGTGAAATGACCGGTGAACGGAATAACCCAACCCGACTCAATCAGGGTAATGGAGTGAAAGTGTCATGTTCAAGAGCGACCTGCTACCAATAAAGTTCTTCAAGTTTTCTTCCCTTTTTCCCTAGTCATTGCTGACGAGTGCCTCTTTATTTTTGTTAATATTGAGGGGGAGAACATATTCTTGTTCTATAATTTTCCCTTCGGGCAAACCTGTTGCTATGTTTTAGCGAGCCTAGCGACAGTAAAGCTCGTTCTTTTTTGGGTGGACAAGTTTGTCGCTATTTTTTTAACGAGTTTAATGACAAGGATAACTCAGTCCTTTTCATGTTTAGAGAGTTTGAAAAGGGATGAAAAGGAAACTCCAACGTCCTTTTCTGTAACATAATCCCTTAAGTCCGAAAAAGTATGAAATAATATGAAAGGGATGACTTTTCGATCACTTTAGCGAGCTGAAAAAGACGAGAGCTCGATCTTTTTGTGGGATAATCCCTCAGGTATAAAAAGATTAAAATGTACAGGAGGGATGGCACTTACTCTTACTTTAATGAGCTAGAAATGCCAATAGCTTGGTAATCTCTTCATTTTTAACAAGTCTAAAAAGAGCTTAAAGGAGACTCGTTTTTTAGGAAGGAGTGGCGTTTTAGGTTAGCAACTGGTTCCGGGTAAGTTTGGAACTTCTCAAAACATGGTGATGTGAAGAGGGTGGCTAACAAAACCACTCATTGCAGCTATTCCTCAAAAAGGGTAAACAATCAAGTCGAAGCGTTTGATCACCAAAAGGATTGAGGTGATGGTAGAACACAACCAAGGCTCAAACGTTTGATAGCATGGCAATCATAGAGGTTGTTTACTAATGGTGGGTTTATTTTTTAATGAGCTTGAACCTTGCATTAACATATGCTCAGTAGCGGGTTTATTTTTTAACGAGATTGAACATGGTGGAAACATTGCTCATTACAGTAGTCAAACATATTCAATTCATTGTTTAACACTTTAGATTCTTTCATCGGTTGTTCAACCTGCTCAATTGCTCCATCAAATTGATTAGAAATACATATATATGCCCAAAAAAATGAATTAAAACTAGCATTTTACTTGAAGTACGTGAATAGTAACATAAAAAAGTAGTTTACCTCTCATTTTTATTATTCTATTTCAAATTTGGGATTTTGGAGCTCTGGAGTGGTTTTCCCCCTCAAATTTCATTAGCTAATTTTGGGAGATCCAGTGGACTATTCTCCGCGCCGTCAGGACCAGGTAGGAGCTAACCATGAGCTTTTCATTTTCATTCCATCCTTTTCTGATTTTGAGAAAGTTTTTCCCTACTTCCGGGCCCTTGGGGTTTGAAGAACTCATTCTCCATCCATCACACCTATCCTGCATCTAAAAGTGCGATGCATGCTGAGCTGGACACTGTATGCATCTCACCTTGCTCAAAGGCAGGGTGCAATGGGCACAAAAGGGAAACTTTGCATAGTGATTTTTCATGGAAATTTTGCCTGTTTTTGCCCAAAATTGGATCCTAGTTCATATTTTGTTTGTGTTTCAGACTTTTGTTGGATCAAGATGGTTGTCACATGGCATGAATGAACACGAAGAAGAGGACATGATTTCCTTACACGATTAGGGTACAATTATTGCATTGTGAAACCGTGGCTTTCTAAAATTCTTCTGCATATCCAGCCTGAGGCAAAAAATCAGTTTGTTGCATTATTTTCTCAATGCATGGGATCCGATCAACCAGGTATTCTAGATCAGAGGCAAAACTATCACATTGACAGTTGAGGATATCTACTTCCTGACATGGTTATTGAGGCGTGGTGCCCCTCTCTCACTGTCGGGATCTGCCCATGGGGGTGAATCTATGAGAGATTATATTCGCCAGTTCTGTAGAGATGGATCTCAACCTAGTAGGGATGACAAGATCAATATCTGGGATGTCACTGATTGGCCCTTGAGGACCATTTTGTTTACCTTTTCTAGATTGGCTGGCAGCGCAACTCTTCATTTGGCCAATACATCTTACATGCAGTACACTCTGGAATGCCTGGAACTAAAGGTGTTCAACTGGTGTGAGGTGGTACATCCTGTTATAAAAGAATAGCTCTCCAAGGTAAAGAATGGAAGATCCAATAATTTTGGCTACAATTCCATCTTGACTAATTTCGCCTTGGAGATGACTCCACTGATGCAACCATAGTACATTTCACTAGGATTGCTAGCTTCGATGGAACTACGGATGCAGAGGTGGGTTGATCTTATGGCCAAACATGCTGGTCAATCACATATTTCCTTCTCTGATGCCTTCTTTGAGTGGTTCAACCATCAAGAGATGGTCTTTGTGAAGTATCCACACGTTGGGATGGATTTTCGAGGCGACTCAGATTTGGGTTACCGGCTGGCGGACAGTGGAGTGCCATAGGTAAAATGATTCGACTACATTTTTTTTTATCAGTCTCATAATGTTTTTGGGTTTTTAAATGTTATGAAGACTAATCGAACTCATATGTGTGTGCAGACATTGGGTCAGTGCAACCAGCGGCATGCCCACGGGTGGCAGCTGACGCTCCAACAAGAGAGGCTGTAGGGAGGGTTGTCCTTCGCGGTCTGGACATAGCAGAGACCCTGGCAGTGTTGTAGGATCAGATCAAGGGTCTCACTCTTGTTATTCAGGATGTGAGGACCGATGAGTTACCTCTGAGGTTACAGTACCATACTACTGGCATGTCGAGTCGATGGACTAGGCTCTTGTGTATGATCGCACATGCAGTGACATGTTATCACGAGCACCATTAGTCTAGGGTGTTTTTCTGCATTCATTTTTGAGTTCTTTGATCATAAGACCGATTTTGTCTTGGACACAAAACATTTTGTAAAAACTATAAACAGTTATATATTTTTTTATTTTTGGAGTTTTATTTTGGTTAAGTTATATGATCCTGATGCAAATGTTAATGTGAAATGCTTTTCTTTACAAATGTTGCAAATGTCTATCTAACACATAATTTGCTAATGAATCAGTTAATGTGTTTATGTTTATGGAAATGTGTTGATATTGAATGGAATCAAATTGTCTTTCCAAAATCCTGACTCTTAGGAACATACGATAGATAGCTGGGTTCCAAACGGAATAGACGCCAGCAAGCTATAGGACGATGAGTTGCAAATATAGCCTGACAACAAGTTGGCATATGCCATGTGAAATGGCATCATAGAGAAGCTCAATCAACATGCTATACTCAACGATGTTGTTCGTTGATCAACCAATACATCCTGAAATTCACTAACTCGTTGCTTGGAGAAAAAAGGGCCCAGACTGCAGAAGATAGGTTCCATGTACTACGGCTAGCTCCGTCGGCGTACCCAACGAATATTTCCAAAGAGTTTGACATCTGCAACAAATGTAAAATAGATTTCCTAACCAAAATAACAACTCTTAAAGAAAACAAAATTGTAACAAAAGCATATCTATAAAGATATTACTATACTTAATCAAGCATAGTAACACTTAAGATACAACTCGTTTCGGAGTTGCCACACTAGAATCCCATCATAATCTACCAACTCATAGGCTCCTTTTTCTAATACTCATTTAACAATGTAGGGGCCCATCCATAATGGTTCAAACTTACCTTCTCCCAATTTGTCAGAGTCCAAATCATTCAACAAGACTAGGTCACCTTCTGAGAAGACGCGAGGCGTGACATTTTTGTCAAATTGCGCTTTGACACGTTTCTTATGTGCTTTGTTAGCCAGATCGACATCACGACGGGTTTCGTCCAAGTGGATTAATTCCAAGAAATGAGCCTCTTCCTCTGAATTTTTGGGAAGTAGATCGATTGCGAGCTTGAGAGATGAAATTTCGCACTGAATTGGTAAGACAGCTTCCAGACCATACACCAATTGGAAGGGTGTAAATCCAATCGCATTTCTCACCGAAGTCCTATATGCCCACAAGGTTGAGTACAGGATCAAATTCCAATTCCGTTTGTGGACTCCAATCATTCTCTGCAACATGCACTTAAGGACTTTGTTGATCACCTCAACTTGTTCGTTAGCCTGTGGATAATATGGAGTATAACTATCGTGGGATAGTCCTAATTTGGCAGTCAATTCAACCATTATGTGATTGCGAAAATGCGACCCATGATCTGTGACTATAGCCTGTGGGACACCAAATCTAGAGACTACATGACTGAAAAAGAAAAGAGCATCCGTTTCACCGTTGTTGTTTAATTTAGGCATTGGCTCGACCCATTTTGTAAAATAGTCGACATGGACTATAATATATCCATGCCCTCTCGGCTGAGGTGGGGTTACATGTCATGAAATCTATGCCCCATTTAGAAAATGACCCAATAGCAACTACTAGGTGCAGCAGTGCAGGTGGTAATCTGGTTTTGCGATCGAAAATATGGCAAGCATGGAAACTTCTGAGTGCAATTATGCAATCTTTGAATATAGTGGGCCAGAAGTAACCAACTCATAAGATATTTTGCACAGTAATGTAACCAGATAGATGCCCCCCACATGCACCTAAATGATAGTCATTCAAGAATTTTTCAGCCTCCTCATGCGTGAGGCACCTTCACAGAACTGTATCGACACCACGATGGTAAAGTGTATCACCGACGATCATGTAGTATTTGGCTTGGTATCAAATACGTCATTGTTCAGAGTGAGAGGTGTTAGGCCTAAAGGTTTGGGTTTGGAGATATACTAGTATATCTCCGTACCATGGATCACTTGACGATATCAGAAACAAAGTCTCATCCATGATTGATGCTTTAGATGTTAAATCGTTGGACAATGATGGGAGGTCACAAAGTAACTCCGCGAAGATGAGAGATTTCTTTGATTTGGATTTGGTGAATTCCAGATCAAACTCTTGCAAAATGGCTATCCATTTGGAATATTTCCCCCTAGTAATTGACGCGACAGAATGTAGGTCATAGGGTTGCAATCTAACAGAATGGTAGTTTTGTGAAAGAGTATATATTGTCGAAATCTTTGTACTGCTTGAACAGCTGCTAGAGCCAGATTTTCAACATAGGAGTACTTGCTTTCTGTATCATTTAAGATGTGGATTAAATAATACACTAGATGTTCTATTCCATTGTATTCTTGTACTAAAACCATGGTGATGGTTGTATCTATGGTGGTGAGATACATGTTAAAATGTTTTTGATAGTCAGGAGCATACATTAATGATGCTTTTACTAGGGAATCTTTTAAAGCATCAAAGGAAGCTTGCGCAACCTGATCCCAGTTGAAGGGTACTTCTTTTTTCAAAAGACGCGTATAACCTTTAGCAAGTTTGGCATAATTTGGAATGAACCTCCTTAGAAAGTTTTCTTTCCCTTGGAGTTTCTGAATATAAAGAAAATTTGAAGGTGGAGGCATGTCAAAGATTTCCTGAACCTTACATGGGTCGAGTCGAATTCCTTCCTTAGAAACTACGAAACCAAGTAACCGACCAGAATCAACACAAAACACACACTTGTGCAAATTGAGGCATATCTTGTAGTGTCAACAACGTAGAAATATGGCTCTCAAATACTGTGGATGATCAGTCCGCTTTCGTGAATGAGCTGGTAGATCATCGAGATACGGTTGAACGATGTGCTTGATGTCATGGAAGTCATAGTTCATTGCTCTCTGAAAGGTTGCCTTTGTGTTCTTCAAACTGAAAGGTAGTTTATGGTATGTGAATGTGCCCCATGGACATATAAATGCAATCTTCAACTGGTCCTGTGGGTGGATATTGATTTGGTTGTATCCAGAAAATCCATCCATAAATGAGAAGATTTTGTATCCGACACATTCATCAATTATCTAGTCGATGAAGGGTGTAGGGTAGTTGTCCTTTGGACATGCTTGATTTACATCCCTATAATCGACACACACTCTAATCATTCCTTGCTTTTTCATCACAAGAACAATATTTGATACCCAATTAGTGAGAGGAACAGGGTAAATGAAACCAGCATGTAAAAGTTTTTCAACTTTTACCTTAATGGCAGCGACTTTCTTTGGGTGGACTGGTCGAAGCCATTTTCATACTGGTTTGACATCTGGATACATCTTGATTTCATGTTCAATGATGCTCAAGTCAATGCCTCGCATTTCTTCATATGACCATGCAAAGGCATCTCTGAATTTGTGGAAGAGAGCACAGTATATCTTTAGTTCTAAAGGAGAACAAGATTTGCCAATATGAATATTCTCTACAACATTAGCTTTGGTCAAGATATTAATGGAGATAGTTTCCTCAATATTGAACAAATTTCGCTTGGAATCTACTGTATTTACAATATTTGATAGGAAATCAAAAACTGAAGGATGATTAAGGTTACTTGAATAATATTCATTGTTATCTTGAAGGTGGGAATGATGGTGGTAATCTTCCCACAACATCTCTCCTATCATCATCAACTGAATGATTCCTTCATCTATAGAATGTATATGAGACCAAGGATCGGAAGAGGTACCATACTCTAGAGACCTATTTGTCGAAACATTCACTGAGTGTTGATTTGGGTTCGCCACCCAGGCCCAGCAAATTGATTGCTACAAAGATTCTATAGGGCTTGGGGGCAACACCTAGCGATGATTCACATTGTAAAAATGGTCGAAGTTCTTCTTAATTTTGGATGATGTAGAAGATATCATATGACAGGTTTCTACTATGGCCACTTCCACCAGATTGCTTGGAAGCAGGAGGGAAAAAGTACACATTAAGGAAGGGTCTTTTAGGAGACCTACTCTGACATTTTGAAGAAATTGAGAACTTCCGTTGATCAATGGAATGCTTCCAGTAGCTTGAGAACTGTTCAGGAAAAGGTCAGTTGGTCAACAATTGTAATTCCACCTTGGAAGGGAAAAGTAATATTTCTAAAATATTTTGACACAACAACAGCCATAGCATAAATCCAGGCCTTCCCAGTAAGATATTGTAGTCAAGGTTTCCATCAATGACCTCGACTTCAGTTTCTATGGTCTTGCCCCCAGTTCAACTTGCAAGTTACTCAATATCCCATACGATGTGTATGTTCTTCCATCGAATGCTTTTAATGTAATTGATGATCGTGACAAGGGTGGTGAGCCTAAATTTTTCCAGCAACTGATTTATATAATATAGGTAGATGCCCCCTCGTTAATGATTATTCGATGAATAGTTTTATTAAGGGATTTTACATGTATAAGGAAAGCAAGTTGGGCTGGTAACTGAGGTTCATACCCTTTATGGTTAAAGGCCACAAGATTGGAATCCGTTGGATTCATCCCACCTATTGCTGATAACAAAGCCTACATTTGGGAGGGGTAGTTTTGTAGTACTTCAAGTGTCGACATAGCGGATGGCGATTGAGCTAGATCTTCCACTATATTATAATTCTATGCTGCTCAAGCACGAAGATTAAATGTCGATTTATGTACTACTCCCTTTGGTGGCTTTATAGTTAATTCAGGAATGATGGGCAGAACAAATTTTGGCGAAGTTGTTGTCGAACTATTGGGTTGATCTGTAGCCTTGTTGTTCGATGACTATGGATTCCCATAATCTTTATTCCTTGTTGATATCAAAGCATCATTTTGTTGTTTTGAGATGGATAATATAAGCACCTGGGATGTGGAAGCATGATCAATAGCAACCATATTAGTTTCTGGGTTCGGAAACAGATTAGTCAACACTCCTGAGGTACTTGAAGTCTTTAAAAATTTTGCGACCTCAAATCGATGTGGATAATCTTTTATCCAATGTTCTTCACTACATATGAAACATGGTTGACCTAGTTTCTTTCCCCCAGTAGGGTTTTCAGAAGATTTTTTAGGAGTTGAATCTTCCTGTTTATTCTTTTTGTCTTTACCCTTCTTCTTGCCCCTTGGGTTCTTTGGATTCTTGCCCTTGTCGGACACAACATTAATCTTTGAGGAAAGTTGTTTATCATTTTCTTTTTCACTAGAGACTGCAAGGGCTTTACCAAATGGAGCCTTTGCAGTTTGCATACTTGAAGTACCGATCACGCCATCACCGGCATGAGAGTCCCTGTTTGATTTAGGAGGGGGAGGAATGGAAAATTATGGTCTAGGAGCGTCAAGAATTTTTTCGTAGAGCATGCCAAACTGAGTATAGATCAAGTCTAAATATTGTGCATGAGCAATGACTTGCTCTTCAGTGAAAACTCCTCCCTTTGCCACATCTTCAGTAATAGAAGGCAATAATGACTTAATAAACCACTCGGCTAGAAGCTGATTAGGAACATACATCTTTACCATTCGACGACGACATTGCCACTCATGAATATGATCAGATATGTGAGTGGTTGTTGTCTGTTTAAAGTTGGTAAGGAGTTTTGTTCCTGTTTTGTACCTTATGGGTAACTAAAAGTGGGTTATAAAAGTAGTGGCAGGGGCGTTGAAGTTGTCAAATGAAGCTCTAGGCAATTTGATATACCATTTCACTTTAGCACCCATTAGTGTTTGCTGAAAAAAGTGAAGCCTAATCGAATCATCATTTAAGGTGTTAGACGAACACCACAAATGAAAAGTCATTACGTGATTCGACGGATCTTCACCTGGATTTCTATTGAATTTAGGAATATCAGAGGGAAGTTTATGAGGAATCTCTAGCCACCAAGGGGCATATGCAATTGGATCATTCGTTAGTCGGCTCAAATCTGGTAATTCTAGAGTTGCTACAAAAGGCAACTGTTGATTCAGGTTCAGCAAAGCATCCCCGGGATAAGATGGGATCGCTTGAGTAGTAGGTCTTTGCATACCAACATAATGTATCTGATGTTGGTAACTTTGATAAGGTTGATGGGCATAGCCATTATAGTATGGTTTTTGATAACCAGTTTGAAAATGTGGTTGCCCATTACTTATGAAGCCTTGTTGCTTAGGTCCTCGATAAGTTTGCTGGAATTGTAGTTGTTGATTTTGTACCAGCCATGGTTGTTGGACTATTTGCTATTGCCCAATACTGGATGTTTGACCAAGATGCAGATTGATAGTACCCATTTGAGCCTGAGGCGTTCCAATTAAGGAAACACTAACCTAAGGTTGTGATTGAGTCATAGAGATAAGAGGTTGTTGTATTGCACCCTGAGAGACTTGAGGTTGACACACAATAGGCAATTCTTGTACTTGTGACACAGTCACAATAGCAGGTGTAGTGGGAATGTTCGACACAAGTTGGACTGGTTGCATTGAATATACAACCCTTGGTTGTTGAGGCAGTATTGGTGCCCAACCTCTAGATGTAATTCTAGTTTGACCTGAATTTTGTTGTGAACTCTCATATGATTGTCCTCCAGGAGGGAACAATGAAAAGGCATACTTCCCTCCATATGGTAGCAGTCTAGTGTTCAAAGCATATATTGGTCTTTGAAGACTAGTCTGCCCCAATTGATACTAGCACGTAGGATCAATTTGCTGAGTTACAACATAAGAAATACCAGATAGGATTCTAGATGAACAAATAGGAACAAACCATGTCGTCGAAACAGTCCTTGAGTGGACTCCATCTAGTGATTGATAACTAGTTGGGACAGATGGTATTCCAACTGTTATCACAAAATCAGACCTCGACAGGCTACTGATCGGGTAGACATTGTGTAACTCTTTCAAACTTACTTTAGGCTGAGGCTTAGCCTCCCCAACCTGAGAGGGCTCTCTCAATAGATTAATGATTTTGATTATGATTAAGATGGCTAACTCTTGTGAAACAATTTCAGAAATGTAAGTGGTGGAAACACAATTAGAGATCATCCATTGGGCTTATTGAGTCAAAACAGTTTCAGCATAACAATGATATCAACCTTACATAGAATTCAGGAAATTAAGAATTCAACCATTCAAAACACACCAGACACATATGGGACAACACAGTTTATAAATATGTGAAGGAAATTAGAGCACAATCAGTGATTTCTAAGTAATCACACATCTATACCACTGCAAATACTGAAAAGAGGATAATACACAACATTCTGAACATTAAATTCCTTCTGATTCCTGAGAAGTAAAGCCAAGTCTTGTATTACTAAAACAGAGTTTTTACATAAAGCCAAATATCAGGCCTTTTTTCAATAAATTTCCAACCCTTTGTACATCATCTCTTCTGCTATATATAGAGCTCTGAGATTCCTCCTCCAGCATGAGGGGAACTCAAATTCATCTTGCTATGACACCTATTCAAACTCTAACTAATTATTAAATGCAACAAACTGCTAACTTGACATTTTAGGAACCTAAGACAATTAGGAGTCTAACTCCACATCATGCTGATAACAACATTAATTACAATAAAGACTCGTTCTTTGACAAGTGGTTCCCTTCAGTTTAATTTTGATGGATGTTTAAAGTTCCTTGCTGGCCCTTAATATCTTATCTCTGTTATTGCTCCTACAAAGTAGGAAACTGCCCCTATTTTCCTGTGTTTGGTTTCTTCAAGGATGTTTGAGACTAATTAACCATGATGTCTTCTTTGATTACACAAGAGTTTATTGTAGTGCCACGTTCTTGATGTGTTTTAGACCCTTTCCAAATATTCGTATGAAGACAAAACTTCTTCAAAGCCATTTGAACTGTTGTGGAGAAAACTAGCAGTGATTTGTATGACAAAACTTATAGTTTATATTTCTTTTCCTCCGCTTGTTTTACCTTTGCATGTTGCTTGCACATTGTAATGATCCTTTTTGACACTCCCCCTTTTCCAAAAATTTCTCCTTGATTACTCAAAATTTGTCAACTGAGTTTAATTATGTGGCTATATCAGTTTCGTAGCGCGCTACGAAACTATTGTGCATTATGCATCTTTTTCAGCAATTTCGTAGCGCGCTACGAAACTACTGTGTAATCACAAAACATAGTTTAACACCAAAATCTGACTGACTTGAATCTCTTTTATCTTGACATATCCCTTTCAACTGCCCTGAAGCTATCAAAACTGAGTAGAGATGTATCATCTTCAAGAAATTGTAACAAGGTAAATCATCAAAATTTTGAATATAACCTTACTTGCTATGTGGTTTTCTTAAGGAGATCTTTCCCGCTGGCTTAGTTGCATCCTCAAATCTTCAATTTTCCTTTTCATAACTCTGATCCCAGCTCTTAGTTTTGTGTTAACCCTTCTGATGAATGTCGCTTCCTTTAGTGCCGGGACTGTCCAGGTATAATATTGTGTATTACAGTCGACCACCTCGGGTATTTGAAATGTTTTATCTTCCCACAGAGCTTTCATTTTGTCAAAATGAGCCTCCTTGATTGCATGCTTCCTAGAGGCTTTCTTTAATCTAGTAATTTCAAGATTTGCTAACCTCAATTTATTTTTTATTTATTCAACACTATATTCCTCTGGCGGTACGATTGCCTTTCCTCTATCTTCTTTAGGCAGCTGCGATGATGTTTCTAATGAAGTCACGGGTCTGTCATGAAATTTTACGATCTCCTCTGTTTCACCTGCTTCTGGCAGCATCTCCTGCATTTTCTTGAAATTCCTTGTCATGGGTCTTCTTGGCTTAAAGACAAATTGAGCAACCCGATCATCAAACTTGAGCTTTTTTGAGGCTTTGACTCTTTTAGTCTTGTCTTTACTTGATTCTATCAAATCTGCTTGAACCAAGGGAGATTCTTCAATGTCAATGGCTTGCAGTAAGTCATTCAAGCTTCCCTTTGAAACAGGGCTTTCCTCAGCGACCACCTTCTTGCCTTTTTCCTTAGCTAATTGACTCCTGGTCATTCTTCTCTGAACTACTTCTCTTGTAGATGATTCACTTCTACCTTATTTGATCTGAGTTTTCTCTTTCACGTACTGTTGGGGTGTGTCTTGGATAACTATTGATCTGGCAGGCTCCCTGACTTGTTTCCTAGCTTTCAATTTTGTGAATCTCTTGGATCTTGTTTCTATAGGATGCTCAGTTATTGGTGGAGAAGCTTTCACAACTTGTGGGCTAAGACTAGTTTCATTTTTAAAGCTAGACATAAACATGAATGTGGGCCAATCCCTACCTACTCTGTGGAGTTCATGCAGAACAATCAACTTAACTAAGCCATGGTGAAATAATGAGGTCTCATAGGCTTCTTTCCTTAGCTACACCTTATCAAACATTTTGCTTAAGCTACGGAATAAATAGAAGGGTAAATCAATAGATGTCTTTCCTGTGAAATGCAACAAAATCTTAAAATGATATGAATACACCTTATTATATCTCCCTTCACAGGTAAGGTACCTCTGTATGCAGGTAAGCAAAATGGAATATGAGTCTTTGACATAATTTCTAGGCACAGACTTGTTTAAATCTGATTCAATGAACTCCGGCTTCAAAAATTCTTTGCAGGGGTCATATCAAATTTAAAATTTTTAAACCATTTTTCCTGTCCTCTTGGAATCTCAGTGACTGTGGAGATTACCTATGGTGAAATTTGCAATTCAAGGACACCAACTTTTGAATTTAGTCCTATGAAATTCAAGGCAAACTCTTTGGTGATTTTTGCATGACCTCCCTGGAGTTTTTCGCAAAAATTCCAACATCCTGTTATCACCCAGGTTGTCCCTAGGCTCCTGTAGGGATACGGTTGAGGTAACCAAAAACCAATCTTTGGACTGCAGGTTCTAGCCCACCCGCAATCAGAGAGGGCTCTCTCTTAATGATTTAACTTTATTCATGAGGATTTTAGGCTAGTTGTTGGGTTCAGGGGTTTTTGTTTGTGTTTGGATAGAAGGAAAATGCTTTCAAGAAGAGAGGCAATTCATGGAGTGATAAGTTTCAAACCATTGGGCATGGAGTCATGGGTCAGGATTGCTAGTGCGTTTTCTTGGTCACAAGAGGAACATGGAGCGGGATAGCTGCACATAAAACAACTTTCAAACTAAAGATGAATGAATGTAAGAAATGAGAGGCACTTAAGAATCTCTCACTCAACTTAACAGAGGGAAAGGATGATCACTATCTAGGGGCAATAAATAATCCCTGGATCACTGTCATGCGTGATCAGATTAGGGCAAACATGAGCCATATGGAATTCATATTTATGCCTAAGCGGAGGAGAACATAAAGAAACAATAGAAATTGAGCATAGAGTGTAATTAAACAAATTCCAAGCTAATCTTTCTTTTCTTTTGTTTAGATGGTAACTTATGAATGGAAAACAGAGGTAGGAACAGTTATTGAGTTATGCGACAGCACGAGAATTCCACAATCACTCTTCAACCGTCATACACAGTGGACATTCCATTCTCTAAAGCTCGGAAGCAGTCTTTGATTATAGAAACTATCAGGTATTACATTTGTGAGTCTCTTCTGGAGCAAAATTAGCTAAAAAAAGCTTCTCGACCAACCAACGCTTAATACAGTTTTCAGGGTGGTATATATAAGCAAAATATCTAAAGGCATTTACTACAATTGACCTAAACAGGTCTGCAGGAAAATATTTTTCTAAAAACCTAATTTTTGTTGGAATTAAATGCAAGTAAGTCCTTTGGGCTGAGCCAGAGGCAGCTGAATCAAGTTGAGTTGATGAGGTGTCCTGTGTGACTTGGTGCAGTGGTTTTGTCATAACTGTGCATTGAGTTCTAGTCCACTGATCTTCTGTGAGTTCAATGTGTAGTCATTTGTGCTGGTGAGCCTTCAATGCGTCTTCAATTGCTTCTTGACTTTCAGAGCTTTCGTTTTAATGTAGGATTTGCCTCGAGCCCTGAGAAAATCTCCTTTGATACAATTTGCCGCTACATTGATGGTCTTCGCCGCTTTCTGATACTCTTTGACGTGATTTTTGTCTGCATATTTAATCTGATACACTTTAATCTCTGTTCCTGGTCTCTCTCTGTCTTCAAATTCATTTAATTTGGAAAAAGCGGGCAATTTCGGGCTTTTTCAGTGCAAAAAGGGCCAAGGAATCAAAAGATTCCCCAATATCGTTCATTTCCCACAGCGATGCGTGATTAGCGCTTCGCGCTAATCACGCATCGAAAACTGCCTCTGTTTCTCGTTCCGAAGCTCCGAAGCTCGACTTTCGTGCTTGCGCGTTTTTCCCTTTTTTTGGCTGCTAACGTCAGCATGACGTCAGCTGTATGGCGGATGACGTCAGCAAGGTGACATGGCAGGGTGATGTGGCAATGATCTGGTCGGCAGGGTGATTCATATGTTACTGTTGTTAACACCCTGGTTGTTCCCTATGACTCCCAAGGGAATATGGCCGGGGTAACCACTAACCAATATTTGGATTACAGCTTCTAGCCCAGCTGTAATCAGAGAGGGCTCTCTCTGTAAGGTTTGTCTCTGTTCTATGGATATTTTAGGCTAGTTATGAAGTAAAGGTTTGTTTGTTTTATGTTTTGGTTGGGAGGATGTTTTTCTGATAGTTTTGAAATGTTATCTGCAGGTGAATTAATCCATTGGGCAATGGAGTCTGTGGCTGTTGGTTTCTTAAAATCCTGAGTTTGGTGCAGCTGGAATTACAGGGCCTTTATATATTTCATGTAACAAACTGTAGATTGTGATAATGAAGTGTGAACAGCCAGTGAAAAGCAGTTAAGAATTCTTCACCAATCCGAGATGTGAGAAAGGGATGTATTTCTCAGGAGCAAACTTGAATTCCTGAAACAATAGATCACTGTGATGATATAGTGTGAAAGGTAGCAATTAAGAATTACACTTTCATTACCATAACTGAAGAAAACATTTATAATAGCTTAGATTGAGTTCAGGGTAATATGTGATTAAATCCTGAGACTATTCTTTTTCCTTGCTATTAGATATTTAAAACATGGGAAACATGAATGACATATGAAAGATAACAAACATATAACAAAGAATAACAAGAGAAACTTATTGAGTCATGAGACATGCAGGAATCCTACAACATTCAGCTATACTCCAGCAAGACATCAAGAGACAAATCTTTGGAAATTCCATCATCCTTTGTATTAATTCTCTGAAGATTTACAGTAGAAGAGGAGCAGAATAGATATCAAAATATTTCTTACATCCAATGTCCAACCCCTGCTAACAAATGCGAGGGGGAATATATAGAAGTCTATTACAAAATATCTCAGGCATTGAGTCATCTGAGAGGGAAAATATCTTCATTAACTTGTACAGAGATTGCAGATGAAAGTTATTACAATCTTTAATGAACTTTAAAGGCTCTTAACTCCTGTCAGAACAATTTTGACCTTTGCAGCTCACGGAGTCGGTTGAGCGCTTTGATATAACTGCTGAATGACATGTTTGTGCAGCTGTATCTTCTTGTAGCTTCTCGGCCCTGTCACCTGTGACTGCTGATGTTGCTGTGGTGGCCGAATATTCGTGCTGAGTTGGCTCAGCCTCTTTCTGCATACCTGCTGATGTGTCTTTATCCTCCTGTGTATGAAAATTTAAATATTTTCAAAAAGCAAAATCACAATTACTGACTTTGATTTAATAGTAATCGTATCAACTCTTCCCACACATCTGGTGCAGGAAATTGGTGTTTCAAAATTGACCCCATGGTCTCATCGGCCTCTGTATATTTGTAAAAATGAGGAGGCTCATCAAACAAATGTGTGATCTCATTCATAACAAAAAATAGATTTTCTACCCTGTTGAAGAGGGTCTGCCCTGTTATTGGCCCTGTCTCTGCTAATGAACTGGCTGCCTCTGAGATTTGATTTAGTACAAAAGTGTTTACTCTCTTGGCATATTTTTCATGTGAGAGCAATTTTCCTGATGGCTCGAGCAGGCTAGGCAGACCTTTGTTTTGCAATGCCAAAAACCTGTTCTGAAACTTGTTGATGTCGGCTTGCATGTCCTGGACTCTTTGTTCCAGGGTCTGGATCAGGTTTCTCAATGTCAGGACCCTTTTGATTTGTGAGATAGTCTCTGTCCTGTTTCCAATTCCCATTTTAATGAGCTGGGAACTTGTTCTGTAGTTCAACACATTAATCATTCTAGTGGCAAACTCAGGCATACTGCCTAGAGATGCCCTTGCTCGTTGTATTTCTCTATGTGCTTTTCCGATGAGCGTTATTTGCTCATGGATGGTCTCAATATATTCCCACTGATCTGTAATATATTGGCCAATATGGCCCCATATGACCCTCTTGAGCTCAGATGTGACTTTTTCTAATGTGAGCTCTTTCTCCAGATCAGTTATCATTTTCTTGAGGGCCTTTACCTCCCTCTCTCTTTCTGCCACATTCTGCTTGGACTTGTCATATTTTTCATTGATTTTTGCCAGACTGTCCTTGGCTTGATTCAGCTCAGACATCTGGGACTCCAAGACCTGAATTTCGTTCCTCAGCTTCTGCATGTCTAGGCTTTCAGCCTGCTCTGTTGTTGGTGCTGAGGTGGATGGTTCTGCCTGATGTACCTGTTGGCTGGGAGGGGCAGTGGCTTGAGGGATTTCCTCAAGATTTATTGTTTCTGGAGGTGGCTGTGAGTTTTGCCCTGCCTCCTTTTGCTGTAATGCTGCCTCTAATGTGGCCTCTGATTCCTGCAGCTTTTCCTGAGTTTGGAGGAGCTCTTTGTATAGTGTCATTAGTAGAGCAGCTGCATCCTTTTCCTGCCTTTGCTAGGCAACCTCTTCTGTTTCTGGGTGAAGAGTTGCTGGGATTTTTAGCATCTTTTTTAATGCTGCCATATCAGCATCCCTTAGCTTCAGGATTTCTTGCACAGCCTTCACATCTTTAGGATCATGCCCAAGCTCTATTATAATTTCTTCTAGAGTTTTGATCCTATTTTCCTTGGCTTGAGAGGAAGCCCTTTCCAACTCAAGCTGTGCAGCAGTGTTATTCAGGCTATTCTGCAGCCTGTAATTTACTAGGGTCTTGTCTGCCAATGTGGCATAAACCATCTCACCCGTCTGTTTATGCAACTCTATTTGATCCATTGGGTGGATGTCTTTTGACAGGACCTCCAGGTTTGTCCTGATGTAATCTGCAGCTGATTGTGGTTGCTGCACTGTTGGTGTAAAATGGCTCATGATCATTTTTCCTTCATGTGCATCAAATGCAGACATGAGCCTTTGTTGGTTGGTAGGAGCCATATTCAGCAGGTGATTGTAAAGTTGCAGCTTCAGTGGTTCATTTCTTCTCTTTATATCCTTAAATTGCTGCTTAATGCTTCTTTCTCCTCCCCTCCTCTGTCCTGAGGAACTCACCTCTCCTACTGCTGCCCTGTCTTGCTCTTGTTGTAAAGAGCTGGCTAAGGCCTCCATGCTGGGCAGGCCTGTTCCTGAAGTCTGCCCCATTGCATCTCTTCTTCAGAGAAGGGATTCATTCTTTGCCTATTCTCTGGTGATGCAGTAAGGGGCGTATCCCTATCCCTTTTCCTTCTCACGTCCTCCCTTTGAGGGGTTTGGAGGACAGATGAGTCAATTCTTGAGTCCTGCCTTGGGGGTGCCATCTGTGCTAGTTACTGCTGGGTGGCCATTGGGGCCTCTGCTATTTGTTCCCCCTACACCTATTGGTCCTTTTGCTGTTGTTCCTGTTGGGGTGGCTGCCCTTGACCCTGTTGTGCCTGTGGCTCTTCCATATCCTTCTCCTTGCCTTTGCTCTGAGCTTGGCCTGTGGTTTGTGCTGTTTCTTGTTGTGCTGCAGATGATGAGGTAGCTGCTCCTGATTGAGGCTTTGGCAGAGCAAATACCTGTGAAGGAGATTCCAAGTCAGCCATTTTCAATAGATGCCTTCTAGCTCTTTCATTCAATTCTTCTTGGGTGACTGGTTCCTCCAGTGTGCCCCTTCTCCATTTGGGTTGGTTGGCATATCTTTCAATGTGGGGCAAGCTCACATGTTCATATCTAGAGACCTTCTATTTTAGCCTTCTTAAGGATATGGATTGGTTAGGGTCATAGGGCTTCCAATGGAAACTGGTTTTCAGGCCAAGGCATTCTAGCTTTCTGTCAGCTTCTTTCCAGCCTTCCCTTTTATTCAAGAGAAGGTGGCCCAACTGATTTCTCACCTTTAGCTGTGCCTTCTTGCCCTTGCCTGCAAAGTGTACCGTATCGGCATTGCCAAATTTCCTGAAATATTCTAGGGCAAACAGTCTCATAGGCACATACTTGGGCAATCTGTATGGGCGTAACTCACACCCATATATTCTGATTACAGTATAGTGTTGGTAAAAGTACCAATCCCCTATGCTGTACACCTTGGATAGCTGCAGAATCCTCTGCATCTCATCAGTCAGTCTTGGAGGAGGTGAGTTTAAAAATAAAGACATGGCTGGATGGATGAAGAGGTCTATGAACTCATAGTATGTATATGGAGAGTAGGTGCTGAGGTGAAACACCGAGGTCTAGTATACCACTGACCTTGGATTTCCTGCTGCATCTGTTCTCTTAATCTCAAAGGAGAACTTCTCATGTTGATAATACAGGATGAGGTGGTAGATGTAGACGGTGTATCTGAACACCTTCTCTCTGGACAGGTTCAAGAATTGCTCATGCATCTTATCTGAAATGTATGTGGCATAATCATAACAGATTGGAGTCTTGTCTGTGGAGAACATAGTCATCATTACTAGTACAGTTTCATCAATAAATTCCAGTGACTTGTATCCCAAAATGGAACTAATCATGTATGCAAGATCTACACCCAGTTGATTGAGGTAGCCATCAAAAATAGGAGGGTGCAGCACAGTGTCAGAGTTTGTAATGAACAATTGGTTGAGCTTTAGGATCTATGCATCTGTTAGTATCTTAGCTCCCTGGTTGATCAAGTCCATTAAAGACAAGGGGACCAATTTCTTCTAGGTCTTGAACTGCAGCATCTCTCTGATGGCCTCTGGGGTGATGTGGAATACCACTGAACCTGTAGGGTCAAGCACAGCCCTTTGCATGGGGTCATAGCAGACAGCACATAGATGAATCAGGTCAGGGAACTGGTTGACCTGAGGGAGCTTAAATATTGGGAGGAAGGAATCCCAAATGCCTAGTATGTCTGTCCCATCCTTAGTTCTGGCCTTAAGCTCATTTAGTAGATGAAGGTGGAACTTGCATTTCGATGAGGAGTCCTCTGAGATTTGGTAGTCTAGGTCTGCCAAATCCTGCCACTCCAACTCTCTCTGAGGGGCATTTAGGGGAGCTACATTGAGGGCAACTGGTGCAACTGGAGTCTCCATGGTTGTTTGGATTCTGATTGATAAACAAGCTTCTGTTTCTTGGGCCGAAAGAGCACTGCCTGAGTGAAGAGGAGAATTGAAAATGCAAGGTAATAGGGCAAGTCCACAGCAATTGAAATATTGTTTGGGTTCCTTGAGAAGGTAAGTTATAGTGCCTAATAGACCTTTCTCGGTGATTGAGTGTAGGTTATGGGTTCTAGTTCACGACTGCGCGAATGAATAATGCAGGTTTTTACTAATAATTCAGTCTAAAACGACTCGGCTAGTGAATTTCGACCGTGAATTTTTCAAGAGGGAGCTGGGTATGAGTAGTTTTCTGGTGAATTTTAAGCGTTTTCTATGCTTAAGGCGTTTTTAGAATTTACAGAGAAAAACCAGGTTTCAGAGAGGTTTTTACGGAAAAATACCTGGTAGACGGATGGCCTGGGTTGAAAAAGCTAGTGGGTAGGCGCGCTGACGATCTCCTGGTTGTTTCGAACAGGTTGGTAGAATTTTCATCGTGAAACGCATGCAGAGAGCTCAGGAATGTTTTTGCAAAAAAGTGCAAAAAACGTGTAATTTTTTACAAAATATGGATTTTTGGGTCATTGGCGCCTTTTTTTAAATGACGTCAGCATGACGTTAGCAGGTGGGTCCGGGTTGGATGACGTCAGCATGACGTCATTGGGTGACATGGCGGCCTATGACCGGTCCACGGGGGCGGTGAGGTGGCGGACAGGTGGACCAGTGGTGGGCGGGGCACGCAGTCGTGGCGCTGACATAGGCGGTAAGAGGACGCTGACATAGGCGGACAGGTGGCGCGATATCGGGCTACCTCTTATATGGCGGGGAATCTGTCAGAGGGGGCTCCGATGGATTCTGGGGGCGACGCGTGAACCCCGCATGACATCAGCGTCTGACAGATATCGGACAATATCTGTCGGACGTTGGGGCCGCTCCGAAATTCACGTCGACCGTCGGATTAAAGGGCCTCGATCGGACGGTTATCGGGTCATTGAGTCGCACGGAGGATACGGTCATCGGGCGGGGATTTAAATAGTATTTTTCTTGATATGCGCGCCCAGCGGGACCCTTAGGGATTTATAATGTTTTTCGTCAGTCCACTATGTATTTTCATAAAATGTGAATTAAACCCGAAACTTAGGAAAGGTGGGTTTTTATGCATTTTTCTTTATAATGTCGCATATGCATTAGAACTTAGGATAAAAATGGTTTTTGATGAAAATTTTCATGTAAACAGCGGAACCGGGTCCCGACCTTAGGATAAGGCGGGGAAAGTGGGTTTATAGGCATTTTTTCTCTTTTGAGCGGGTATAAGGGTAAAAAGGGGTTTTTCCAAGGTTTTTAGGGCAAAATGAAGGATTGAATGGGCCAATGAGTGCTGATGGAGACAGAGAGGTAAGGCTTGGGTTCTTGAGCTTAACCAGGTGTTAATCTAATTCCCTAGTAGTGAACCATATGGCTATAATGCCAAGGAGGGGGTATTTATAAAATGCTTAGGATTTATACACCATGGTGTTATAGTAATAGGGAAAGGGGAACATAGGGAGCTAGATAATAAAGGTTAGATATTAATATGGAGGGAGAAAGCGAATGAAGATTGATATCACTGAGTTTTCTTGAAAACAACTTAGTTTAAAGAGTAGATCAAAATGAAAAAAACTTTACACAAGAAATGTGGCTCCTAAAGGCCACAAGGACCAACATAGTCTTGAATTTATCTTATAAACACATCTTGTGAAGGGAGGCTAGTAATGAGTGGTAAACAAAGGGAAGAAGGGAAGTTAGTCATGCTCCACTGTGTTGTTTTCCTTGTATTTGGTTAGCAAAGTTCTAGCTTGGAAGGAACACCACTTCTGCAACCCCATCTACCTACCCAACTATTTTTCCTAGCATTTTTTGTTTCTTCTTGGAGGGTGCACTGGAACTTGCAGACCCTGATTGCCTTTTCTTTTCCATTGGCTTTTGCTTTGATTTCCTATCTAGCACTACCCTTATTTCTTCCAAGGCCCTAGATTAAGCAGTTGGGAACCTTAGTTTCTCTGCCTAACTACTGATCTGCCAAGATTAAACAGTTTGGACATATTTCTTTCTCTATACTACAACAAAAATTGAAACATGGCATGATCCAGATTAGACTGTTGGACCATCCATCAACACTTTAACAGGCATGAAGGCATGTACACACCTTGCTTTTCCTTGTAAATATGGATCTTTGAGTCAGCAAAGTAGAGCATATTTGGCATTTGAATTTGCCAATCATGAAATATGAAACCTATTGGTATAGGTATCCAACAACTGCGATGTGATATACTTCTTTCGTTGCGATCACAATATCGCATCGGTGGAGAATGAGAAGGTATTTATTTTGGAAATGCAATGCTTGCAACCGCCGATCGCCGATATCGTGATAGCGCATCAGGCGAAAAGGAAAGGGGCACACCTATGTGGTATAAAATATTGCGATATTCCGATCGTGAGATGGCATCGGCGGAGCGTCCATCGGGAAGAAACAACAACGAGCCATGATACTCTTGAGACCTCTGATTACGATAATCGCGTTAGAGAGGGTTCACCAGGATCGGGAGAATGTTAAGGAAATCGGCAAGGGTTTATTGCGATCGGAAGGAGTGAGTATGTGCTTTTGAAGAGTATTTGAGGCCTCAGAAGGGGTCCGATAACCTAAAAAGGAATTTTATGCTTTGGAAGGAGTCCATTGCATTAGAATATGGTTTGAAGGGGCAGCATGAGGGTTCTTGCCAAGTTTCAGATACACTGAGCAATTCATGGGGGGTACTTATGGTTATTTTCAACCAGAGGGAGGGGATATTTACATAAGGGGATTATTTTCATAATTTTAGTAGGGGGATGGGGAAAATATAGGGAGTTTAAATAATAATGTCAGTAGTTAATATGGAGATGACAAGAAAGCGCTAAGTTTCAGAGATCTTAGGCTTCAAAGGGGAGATAGAGCTGTGTAGAGAAAGTATAGATCCTCCTTGAGTGAAGCAGATATTCATCCAGGTTAATGACATGGAAAATGATGAAACTAAGAGATATCAAGTAGATATTGACCTCTTTTTGGGGAAATTAGTTAATGATTTGGGGAAGAGGAAGAAAGGGAAGTTTAGTTATGTGTGATTTGAACTCCTTCATATGAAATTGCCTGATGACTGTGACCTGAGTAAAGATGATACTTTAAAACATGGAAATGAACAGAAATCAAGATTCTGAAACCTCAAGACTACCTACCCAGCCTACTTTCCTAACATTTTTTCTTCTTTTGGTTTGGGTGCACTTAGGCTTGCAGACCTAGCATTTCAACTTTTTATTTTATGTGTCTTCCTATCTACAAACTACCCTTATTTCTTCCAAGGGCCCAGATTAAGCAGTTGGGCTCCTTTGTTTCTCTACCTATCTAAGAATCTGCCAAGATTAAGCTGTTTGGACCTCCCTTTACCTGAAAATTCTACAAAACTGGAATGACTCTTCAAATTTGGAAAGCAGTAAATGAACTTTGAGTAGCATTCTTCCCTTGGTGACTGTTTAGCAAATATGGAGCATTGCAGCGTGCAAAGTATGACATATTTGGCCTGTAAAAATGTCAATCATGAAATATGAGTAACCTGCTGCAAAAGGAGGCTAACAGTGGCTCCACTTGGGGATGGCTTTTCCTTGTGAGAAGCCAAGAACAGCAGGTCAGATTTCCTTGATTCTTCTGTTATGGCTGTGCTTTGAACTTCTTAGTGCTGACTGTTGGATTGATTTGAAATTTTGGATTGGTAACAACACTTTCCTTTAACTGTTTTGCTGTTAAATGGTAAAGCATTTCCTTCTTTCTTCTGCGTACATTAGCATCATGGATTCTTACAAAATAAAATCATAGTGCTGATATATACAAACATTCTATGTACAGAAAATAACACCGCCTATTCTTTTTAATTTTTAATTTTAATAATTATTTATTATTATTATTATTATTATTATTATTTTTAATCAAAATGATCATTGTAGTGCTTTAGCATTCGGCCATTGACAGGGCCTTCTTCAGTTGTGTTGCCATCTAGAGATCTAAGAAAATATGTATTATTGCCTTGCACAACGCTGATAATGTATGGGCCTTTCCATAGAAAATCAAATTTTGCATGTTTGCCCTTGTCCTATCTTTGTGAATCCCATCTCAGAACTTTGTTGCCTACCCAGAAATATTCTGCTTTAGCCTTCTTATCAAACATCTTTTTGAGTTTTTCTTATAGCATTTGAGCTCTGTCGTAGACTTGCTCTCTGGTTTGCTGAAGATGAATGGTTTGATTAATTCTTCTCTGCATGTCATTTGGTTCAGCCTGCATCTCCTGCAACAGTTTAATAGTAGGAATGCCCAAATATGAAGGAAATTTGGCTTCCATGCTGTATACTAATTCATAAGGGCTCATCCCAATGGATTTCTTGGTGGAAAGTCTGTCTGCCCACAGAGCATTTGTGAGCTTCCTATGCCAGTTCTTTTTGTTTTCCTCCAGTAATTTCTTTATGATATTGATGAGCCTTTTGTTGGACGATTCGGCCAAGCCATTGCCTTGAGGGTAGTAAGTTGTGGAGCGGCCCAAGGTAATGTGGTATTTATGGTAGAAGTTGATCATATTTTTGGATTTGAAGGCAGCAACGTTGTCAGTGATGATTTTCTCAGGGCAGCCAAATCTGGAAAGGATATTGCTCTCAAGGAATTGGATAATGGTGGAGTCGTTGGCTTGTCTACATGGAATGACTTCAATCCACTTGGTGAAATAATCGGCGGCTGTTAAAATCCACTTGTGCTGGCCCGAGGTAGAGGGATGAATTTCTCCAATGAAGTCGAGACCCCATTGTTGAAAAGGTTTTTCGGTTGAAATGGGCTTAAGGGGTAAGGGCAGTAATTTTCTTTTTCCTTCAAAGATTTGGCATTTGTGGCATGAAACAACAAACTTCTTGACATCTGCAAATAAAGAGGGCCAATAATAACCATCCCTTAAAATTTTGTCAGCCGTGGACTTCCAATATAAGTGTCCTCCACAGTCCCCTGCATGGAATTCTTTCATGATGTTGTTAGTTTCATTCATAGTCAAACAATTAAGCAAAACACCTTCATGATTTTTCCAAAACAAAGCACCATCTATGACACAAAACTTTGAAGATTTCATCCTTAAAAATATTTTCTTGGTTCTGGACAATCCTGGGGGAGCACACAGGTTTAAGAATACAAAGCAAATATCAGCATACCATGGGGATTGCAAAAAGGTTTCACTGATCTGTGGAGTCACCAGCTCCAGTTCATTGTCCAGTTGATTAATGTCTAAGGCTTGGAAATTTGTTTCGGACATTAGTTTGGCTAACCCTTGTCCTTTATCAGCTTGGTGGGTTTTATTTCAATGTCGTATTCAAGGATGCTGGCAATCCACTTGCCTCTTTTTCCTTCTAGTCCCTCTTGAGTTAATATATCCTTTACAACAGAGTTAGGGACATAGGTAGTCACGTGGGAGTATAAGATGTAAATTATAAAATCTTTGATGGCTTTGACCAGGGCATAAGCCTGCTTTTCCATAATCTGATATTTCAAGGGTGCATCTCTCAAAGCACAACTGAAGAAAGCAATTGGCTTTTCGTTACCTTGATCATCTTTTTGCAAAAGGACGGTGGCTATAGTGTGCTCAGATGCAAAGGAAAAAATGATAAAGTCTTTGTCGAATTGAGGACTAGTGAGGACAGGCATTTGAGTCAAGGCAATTTTTATACTCTCAAAGGCTTGCTTGGTCTCAAGAGACCATTTTATCTTGGCATCCTTCTTCAACATGTTGCTCAATAGCCTTATTAGCTCAGCTAGGTTTGGGATAAATCTCCTTAGGAAATTGATCTTTCCAAGGAATGCTTGCAGTTCTTTTATGTTTCTTGGATAGGGGATTTGGAGGATAGCTTGAATTCTTTCCGGGTCAATTCTAATCCCATCTTTTGATAGGATATGGCCTAGAAGCTTGCCTTCCTCAAGGGAAAACAGGGACTTCTTGGGATTCAAGTAAATGCCATATTTCCTGCATGTCATGAAAATTTGTCTTAAATGCTTAAGGTGCTCTTGGTCAGATTTGGAGAATGGGGTTAGATCATCAAGGTAAACAACAAGGAAATCATGTATCTCCTTGGCAAATGCAATATCCATTGCCCTTTGAAAGGTAGCACCAGCATTTTTTAGCCCGAAAGGCATTTTAATGTACTTAAATGTTCCCCACGGTGTGGTAAAGGCTGTCTTGTCTTGGTCATCAGGGTGAACAAGTATCTGATTAAATCCTGAAAATCCATCTAGTAAAGAAATTCTAGAGGAACCCACTACTCTTTGTAAGATATGGTCCATTTTGGGCAATGGGTAGTGGTATTTTAGAGAGACCTAGTTTAAATTTCTCAAGTCTACACACAGTATTATCTCTCCTGTTTTTTTCCTAGTGGGAACTAAATTAGATACCCATTCAGAGAATCTGATGGGTGCAATGATATTTGCTTCAAACATTCTCTTTATTTCTTTTTCAATCAGGGGAAGAAGCATGGGGTTGATTCTTCTAAGTTTCTGTTTGAATGGTTTTTTATTTGGTTTTAAGGGAATGGTATGTTGGATCACTGAGGTGTCATAGGAATTCAATTCCTTATAACTCCAGGCAAATACATCTTGGAATTCTTTGAAAAAATCCACGTATTTCGGTTTTTGATCAGGGGGCAGATTTTTGGACAACTTAATCATTCTAGGCTGCTCTGTTGTTCCTATGTTGTGTTCTTCTATAGTAGCATTCAGAGGTTCCATTTTTGGCTTTTTGGGCACATCATTGTCATCAAACATGTCGTCTAATGGAGTAAGGCCGGCAGGTAGAAAATTATTCTTTAGATCAATAAACTCATCCTCTGCTTTGGCTGTTTCCTCTAAACACATTTGTTTCAACTGCTCTATGTTTGCGTTGTTAAACACAGTTGGGTTAAGGATTTGTCTGACTGTTGCAGCTGTTAGGGCCTGCTGATCTTCTTTTCTTAGATGTTGTGAGTCGTTCATGGTATCCATGTCAATGTTTGTGTTGGAAAATTCGCCCTCAAGAGTTAGGAAATTGTTAATCTGGGCATCATTTTGGAATACCTGCCAATCCTTGACATTGTTAGGGACCGAAGGTCTATGTTTTATTTCAACGGTGAAATAGTGATTTGGTTCAAAGGGAAGCTTGCATGTGCTAGCAAAAGTTGCTAGACTGTGGGCATGCATATTATGATCTCTTGGAATTTTGGCAAGCTTGAATTCACTGAAAGAATTGAGTACTTGGGTGGCAACAGCCCTGTACGCTCTCATTCTACTGTCATTAGTAACAAAGTTACCTTTCATTTGTTGTATAATCCAGTCAGAGTCACCTAGGATGGACATTTTTGTAGATCTTAGGACTTTGAGCAGTTTGAGGCCTAAGAGAAGAGCTTCATACTCTGCCATGTTGTTTGTACATCTGAAATTGAGTTTATAGGCATGACCTTCTACATGATTATCATGTGTATTGTAAATCCATACTCCTGCCCCTGCTCCTAACTTGTTGACAGAACCATCAAACTCTAAATACCATGTGTTTTCTTGTTTGAGGTTTGTATTGAGAGTTTCAGTTTTTTGAGGATTGGGCAGACTTACAGTTTCTGTTTCGAGATGTTCTTCTTGCTGTTTGCTAGTTGCCTTGACTGTTGAGACAATTTCATGGGTATTGGCAACCGATTCCTCATTGATGTATGTTTCTTGTTCCAAAGATAACGGCTTATCATCAGTTGGAGGTCTGGTGTTATCATTAAATAAAATAAAAGAATCCATATCAGAATGGATTGAGTAGATTGGAAAATTTTGGGGCTTTTCCTCGCTACTTACCACATACTTCATCAGCATTTCTCTATATAGTCTCTTTGGTTGCCCAAAGACAGATATAGTGGCATAAGAGAGGTCAAGTTGAAGGGATCCTTGCAATTTTTCTCCCCACGATCTAGATAGGAGCATGCCATACTTTGTGGGAATGTCAGCAACTACTACGTCCATTAGGATTGTCTTTTTGGGGAATTGGACTAGAGACACACAAAGGTCTTTAATCAAGCCTAAACATTTGACTTGACTTGAGTCAAAGGAATATAGATCTTTGTACGGTCTTGTGACATCAAGGTTCAATCTTTCCATCACAGCTTTGGGCATAAGGTTATGCGAGGCACCTGAGTCAAACATGGCATTATGCAATATTTTTTCATGTATGTGCAGACTCACATAAAAGGGTGGAACAGGTCCATATGTTGATTTTCCGTTAACTTCTGGACCAAACAGCAGCTCAGGGGTATCGTCTAAAATGTTTACATCATCCCTGACCTCTGGTAGTTGAAGTGACCTTTGAATTTGTTGCCTATATATATCATGTTTGGCAAGTTCTAAGAGGGGAATGGATATCTTGAGTTTTCCAATCTCTGCTTCTAGACTGAATGGTTTTTCCAATGAGTTCTTGGCGTTGATAGCAGCAGATTTCTCTTTTTCAGGCATACTCTCTATGTTTTCTTTTGGAATGTCAATGTTATGATGTATGACAGTTTGTGGTATTTGTGCTTTGGGAAGACTTTTTGGAGTGTCGTTTAGATTTTCTTTTGGGGAGGAAGGAGGTAGAGACCGATCAATAGGAGGCTGTGTGCCTGTTATATCCTCCACAGTTACCTGATGCGGGTTTGGGATAGAGCTATCGGCCGGATTTGTTGTGGTGACATTGTCTTTAATTTTGTTGGGTTGTTTACTATCTTTTGTTCTGCTAGATGCAGGGACATCAATGGTCCTTGTTCTCAATTTGTATTGTTTGTGTACTTGATATATAGCAGTATCATAGCCTTGTTTGAAATTGAAAGACTCTCCCGACTTGGTGTGAAACTGTTTTACATCAGGGTATTCACGGTCCTCTTCAGTGAGAAAGATTTGCTTTTCATTTTCCGAATCTATCAGGTTCATGTGAGTGTCATCTGTGGGCTCATTGGATGTGGATGCCTCTGCATAGTTTTCTTGGAAAGGAGGCCTAATATCATGGTCGGGAATGGCCCTTCCAGCGTTTGTGTTTTGAGTTTTTCTGAAGTTCGGGTTCCTTATGGTATTGGGTTGTTGGCCTTCCCATGAAGTTTTCCTCTCAACATTGCCTACTCTGTCTCCCAGCCTGTGGATGCCACTGATAATAGCATCTATCTTCTGATCGAAGGCTGAGGGTTCTTCCTTGAAATTGGTTCTTCTCTCAGTTTTGGCTTTGTTTCTTTTGGCAATCAGATTTGCCTCCACACTAACAGCCACGTCTTGCATCTCTGCAAGGCTTTGAGGGGCTCTTTCCCTTAACTGATATGCCATCTCAGCATCAAAGCCATCAGGGAATTTTTACAAAGCGAGATCAGGTGGAGGTCTTAAATTTTGTGGTATTGCATTGTAAACATTATTAAACCTTGCACAGTAATCCAAAACCGTTTCCTGAGGTCCTCTTTTGATAGTATCATACTCAGATAGTATGTGAAGGGGATATTTCTTTTTCTCCCATCTGTTAATAAATGTTTGGTATAAGGCTTCAGGTTTTAATATGGAATTGGGTGTAAGTGCCCTAAACCAGGTTCTGACATCACCAGTCAAACTTTGGACAAAAATCTTCATTCTCACACTGTCATCATCAATTTCATAACTCTCGAAGTAATCCTGCATTTTATTTGTATGCTGTAGGGAGGTGCAGGAGTTTGTGCCATCAAAATAGGTAATTTTTTTCTGGTAGTCCTAAGGCATAGCCCCAGGATTAGAAGGCAGTTGTAAGGGTGCATATCTATTATCCATGTTAATGGGGATAAGCGGAAAAACTGGGGCAACTGGGATAACAGGAACAACTAGGTTAGAAGGAGTAGTAGTGGTAGTAGGAGTATAGAATGGAGGTGAAGAAGAGCTACTTGGAGAAGGGGGTGATGAACCAGGGGAACTTGGGGTTGACCGAAATAAAACTTTGACAGGGGTTGGAACACTTCATGGCTGAACTATTTCAAGACTCGCAGCAGTTGGGTCTTCTTTTTGCTTTTGTTTTCTAATGATCTTAGGGATTAAATTCAGATTTTCAAAAACAGCTCGGCGATTAGGATCAGGGTTTGATCGTGTATGACGTGTTTTCTTTTTAGGAGTCAGCTTCTAATCTATTTTTTGGGAAATTTTTCTAAAAACACAGGTCGACTGAGACTTTCAAAGGTCGGTTTCTTCCTCTGTGGAGCTGCAGACTGGTTTAGTGAGATTATATGAGGAAGTCCCCAGTGGAGTCACCATTATGTTATCACTCAGGTTGTCCCTAGGCTCCTGTAGGGATACTGCCGAGGTAACCAAAAACCAATCTTTGGACTGCAGGTTCTAGCCCACCTACAATCAGAGAGGGCTCTCTCTTAATGATTTAACTTTGTTGATGATGATTTTAGGCTAGTTGTTAGGTTCAGGGGTTTTGTTGTTTTGTTTGGATGGAAGGTAGAAAATTCCAAGCAGAGAGGCAAGGTAAGGTGTGATAAGTTTCAAACCATTGGGCATGGATTCATGGATTAAGGCTTGCTGTTGCGTTTTCTTGGTCACAAAAGGATTATGGAGCGGGATAGCTACACATGTGACAATTAAAAATTTGCTGAAAGGATGGGATGATGGTCAGGGATGAAAGGCAATGAAGAATCTTTCATCAAAACTGACAGGGAGGAGAAGTGAATTAATGGTTATCTAGGAGCAATTAAGAATTGCTAAATTATCATTCATAGTGAAAGAAACAGCGTAAACAAGATCATTTAAGTATGCATGTTCATAACTATTCCTGATGAAAACATGAAAAAATCGCAGAAATTGAGCCTAAGGTGAAGTTAAGCAAATCCTAAGCTATTCTTCTTTTCTGCAATTTAGAGGGCGAAATGATGATAAAACAAACATGAAAAACTAAAAGAGTTGAGAAACACTCATTGAACCATGTAGAAGCACAGGAATTCCACAATCACTCCTCGACCAATTAAACTTAGCAGACAATTTCAGAATCCATGCTTTCAGCAGTCTTTGATTATAGAAAGTATGACAGTTACAATGCGAGTCTCTTCTTGAGGAAAATGTCGAAATACTAAAGATTAAGCAATTGATCGACCACCAACCAACCCATACTCTATCTTTCAGGGTGGTATATATAAGCAAAATATCTAAAGTCATTTATTACAATTGACGTAAATAGGTCTGCAGGAAAAAGCTTTTTCTAAAAACCTAATTGTTGCTGGAATTAAATGCAGGTAAGTCCTTTGGGCTGCGCCAGAGGCAGCTGAATCAAATTGAGGTTATGAGGTGTCCTGTCTGACTTGGTGCAGTGGTTTTGTCATAACTGTGCATTGAGTTCTGGTCCACTGATCTTCTGTGAGTTTAATGTGCAGTCATTTGTGTTGGTGAGCTTTCAATGCGTCTTCAATTGCTTCTTGACTTTCAGAGCTTTCCTTTTAATGCTAGATTTGCCTCGAGCCCTGAGAAAATCTCCTCTGATACACTTTGCCGCTACATTGATGGTCTTTGCCGCTACCTAATACTCTTTGACGTGCTTTCTGACTACATATTTGATCTGATACTCTTTAATCTTTGCTGCTGGTCTCTTTCTGTCTTCAAATCCATTAAAATTGGCAAAATCGGGCTTTTTCGGGCCTTTCGGTGCAAAACGGGCCAAGGAATCAAAAGATTCCCTAAAGATTCCCCACTTTGGCCTATTTCCCATAGCGATGTGCAATCGAAAACTGCCTCCGTTTCTCATTCCGGAGCTCCGAAGCTCGACTTTCACGCTTGCGCAAATTTCCGTTTTTTGGTTGCTGACGTCAGCTCTACGGCGGATGATGTCAGCATGCTGACGTCAGCAGTGGGGTCCTCTGGTACAGATATGACGTCAGCATGCTGACGTCATCAAGGTGATGTGGCAGTACGGTGGGGTGACATGGAGGTGACGTGGCGGGATGACATGGGCCGGGCACAGGCTGTGTGAGGTGATGTGGAGGCGACGTGGCAGGGTGAGGTGGCGCTCTTGTTACGTGAGGGGAGGGCGGTTTTGGCTGTGCATCGGACCGCCTTTGGTACAGAGGTGATTTCTGTCAGTGGCGGCCCGATGCAATGGGAGGCCGCCACGCGTCCCGGTGTACGGCGGTAAAACCGTCGGACATCGGGTGGTAACCTACCACCACAATAGGGTGCCCGATGTGAACAAGGGCCGTCGGATTTGGGCGAGGCGATCCGACGGTGGACGGGAAAGGGAGATGCACGGGGTTTAGTAAAAGCGCGCGCACGTTAAAGGTTTAATTTTCTGCAGCGCTGTGGGTTTTAAACTTTAGGAAATGGGTTAAATGGGTTTTGCGCGGTTGGAAAATTATTAAACAAACATTAATAATTTCCAAAGAAGAATGCGTCGGGGGGTTTTTTGCATTTGGAAAGGGTTTTCTTAGTGTTTTGGAAGGGGTCCAAACACTAGGGAATGGAAATTTATGTAGAAGGAGGGTTCTTACTAAAGTCCAGGTGACTTAGTAATTCCCAGAGAAGTACTTATGGTTATATTTCAACTAGGGGGAGGGGCTATTTACATAAGGGGATTATTTACATAGTTTTAGTAGGGGGATGGGGAAAATATAGGGAGTTAAATAATAATGTCAGTAGTTAATATGGAGATGACAAGAAAGC
>APFE030179701.1:126667-141616 GCA_000404065.3 Pinus taeda
GAGAGAGAGAGTGATGGGGGGGTAGAGGGAGGTGAGAAAGGAAGAGAGAGGATTAAGAGAGAGGAGAGAGAGATGAAGTTAGAGGGGGAGAGAAAGGGAAGGAAGAAGAAAGACATAGAGGGAGAAAGGTAGAGAGAGAGGGAGTGACAAGAGAGAGATGGAGCGATGAGAGATAGAGTAAGAGAGAGAGGCGGAGAGGAAGAGGGAGATAGAGAGATATAGATATGGAAAGAGAGTGTGTATGTTTGGCGGTTGAGATAGAGAGAGGGAATAAGAAAGAGACACATAGATACAAATATAGATATTATATAGTATTATATAACCAACCTAGATCCATCTTAACTTGGATATATCAAACACCAAAAAAGAGGTTTGCAAATCGAGAGATTGGATCCCTCTTGGCACTTGATAGATCCATGTTAAGATGGATCTAGGCTAGCTTAATAAGTTTGTAGTCGTATTTGATAAACTAACACTTTTCTTTATGGTTGTGTTTGAAAACAATTTTTCCATATTTGGTGTATTTATCATAATAATAATAATCTAATTTTAATTTAATTTTAAGATTACCTTTTTTATGCAATGATTTTGTTGTTAGTTCATAGAGATAGACATGTTATACTTTTGGAATTTTAAAAGGAAACATGTGCTCTTATCTTGGTTGTATTGAAAACATTCAAGTGTAAGAAAGAAACATGCCCTATTAACTTGGTTGTATTAAAAACATAAGTGTTCTTGTATACTAGGTGGGTGAAAACAGGAGAGAGTATATGGTAAGTGGCTTAAATAGTTAAAAACAAATGTTAGTTAAGGAGAAAGTTACAAAAATCTAACAAATAGGCTAGGGTTAGAATATTACTATTTTGGGACATCCAAAGTTGAAGGTAAATTTTATGGAGGTGTAGTCTAAGCCCTTGGGTGTAGGGCACATATTATGGGTATCTTGGACTTTTGGTGTGTGTTAGTGGTGTCAAATAGTGGTGGAGTGTCTAGCCAATGAGTAGGCAAAGTTTTTCATTTACAATGTTGGCATCAATCAAGTATTTTCTCTATCTACCCAACTCTAAGATAAGGAATGTGCATAATAGACTTATTATTGTAAAAAAAATAAAATATTTGATTATATTTATGTTCAAGGGTTTGAAGTGGCTTCCTCAACCTACAAATCTTTAAATAAACTATGTGTTTTTCAATTAAACCCTTGTGGTCAAGGAGCTGCAAAAGAGGAAGGCGTTATGGCTATTTTGAAGGGGTTGTAATGACCCTTGTCTTGTGGTAAATATGTAGATACGATGCTAATGGTCTTGATCTTAGTACATTCATGTATATAATGTAAATATTTTCCCATCACCTTGCATTGTGTAAATATGATAAATATTTTGTGGTTACCCTAATGTACATGTTGAAGTTCCACTTACATGATTATGGGAAACACTTCTATGTTATCCTTGTGTACATGGGGAAGATCATAATCACTCTATGTGATAAAAACACCTAGTAATATTTTCACACTGAACACTATACAATAAACTCAACCCTAATATCTTAGTGAAGAGCAAGTAACTAGCTAGACTCTGGAAGGGTTTTTGGATTGACTATTAATGAAACTCATTGCAATTAGGTGTGCCAACGTGTGGTGAGTGTTAGTGACTGGTAGGGAAATAGAAGGAGGCACTAGGTCACAATGCATGGAAATGAATGAATAAGAGTGTGTGACAGGGAGTGTCAATGAGTTCCAGGTGTGATAATAGGGGAGTGACATGGTATGCTAAGCAGTGCTAAGTCATTCTAGCGTGCTAGAGTGATATGCAGCCAATATGTGCTAGGTGCCAAGGTGTGCCAAATAGTGCTAGGAAGTGTTAGGGAGTGTTAGGGAAGAACAAGGGAGCACTAGGTGAAAATAATGCATGCAAATGAATGATAAAGATTTTGTGACAAGAAGTGTCAGTGATTTTAGGGTGTGCTAAGGAGGGAGTGGCAAGGATGCTAGGAAGTGCTAAGGAATTCTAGAGGCCAGGGAAACATGACAAAATGTGCTAGGTGCTAAGGTGTGCCAATGCGTACCATGGAGAGTTATGGAGTGTCAGGGAAAAACAAGGGAGAACTAGTTTCAAATTCATGGAAATGAATGAATAAGAGCGCGTGACAGGGATTGTCAGTGAATTCTAGGTGTGCTAAGGAGGGAGTGACAAGGAATGTTATATAGTTCCAAGGAATGCTAGACTGCTAGGGCAACATGCCAATATGTTCCAAGTCCTAGGGTGTGCCAATGTGTGTCAGGGAGTGGCATGAGAATACAAGGGATAACTAGTTCAAATTGCATGGAAATGAATAGATAAGAGTGTGTGATAGGGAGTGTCAGCAAGTTCCAATTGTGTCGAGGAGGGAGTGACAAGGGTATATGCTAGGCAGTGCCAAGGCATGCTAGAGTGTCAGCGCATGTTAGGGAGTGGTAGGGTCTATTAGGGAGTGTAAAATCATGCCAAGGAATGCAGGGGATGATAATGTGTGCCATGTAATACCAATGGATTATTATACGTGCCATATGTTATGGTATGTGAAGATGTAAACTATGTTGCTTAGTTTTTTTATGGGCACTATTAGATGTGAGCCTTGAATTGGTAGCTTGTTAAGTGGGATGAGTTAATATTGGACATGAGAAGCCTAATATGATTTATAGTCAATTAGGGGAACAAAGCATAGTCTAGTTGTAGTAAATGTAACTTGGTAAAGTTGTTGTAGTCGAGGAAGGACTTGGTTGGGTTCCTAAGTCTAAAAGAAAATAAGGGCAGTTGAGGGAATGATAATTAAGGAGTGCCATGGCATGCCAAGGCATGAAAAGGCATGCTGACATATGCCAGATAGTTTCAATGCATGTCAAGCAGTGTTTGGGAGTGTCAAGGAATAATAAGGGAGAACTAGGTCAAAGTGCATGGAAATTAATGAATAAGAGATTATACCAGGGAGTTTCAGTGAATTCTAGGTGTCCCATGGATGAAGTGTGTTAGGAGAATTTCATATTAGGACTTGTAGGAGGAAATCCTACGATTGTGATAAGAGGATGGAAAAAACAGTTTGAGACAGAGGGAGACTTTGGTCTAAGCACAACACTATTTTTTCAATGACTTGGTTGGGTTCCCAAGTCACAAAAAAAGTAAGGTTATCTATGAGGGAATCAAAACTAGGGAGTGCCAAGGTGTGCAGGGAATTTCAAGAAGTTCTAACACATGATATAAAGTTCCAAGGAATGTTAGGCATGTCAAGACATGCCAAGTGCTAAGGCATGCCAATGTGTGTTAGGTTCTAGTATGTGGCACCAACAAATGCTAGGGATTGCCAAGGAAACACAAGGGAGGACTTGTTTCAATTACATGTAAATGAATGAATGTGCGTGTGTGATAGGGAGTGTTAACAAGTTATAGGTATGCTAAGGAGGTATTGACAACGTATGATAAGAAGTGCCAATAGACGATGCTAGGAAATCCTACTAAGATGTGACAAGTGCCATGGTGTGCCAATGTGTGCCAAGGAGTGTTAGGGAGTGTTAGGGAAACATAAGGGAGCACTAGGTCATAATGCATGGAAATGAAGGAATAAGAGTGTGTGGCATGGAATTTTAGTGAGTTCCAAGTGTGTTAACGAGGAGTTACAAGGCATGCTTGGCAATGCTAATAAATTATAGAGTTCTAGGGTGACATGCGGCCAAGATGTGCTAACGCGCGTAAGGAAGTGTTAGCTGGGAGTGCCAAGGAAACACAAGGGATAACTATGTCAAAATGAATGGAAATGAACAAATAAGAGTTTGTGATTAGAAGTTTTAATGAGTTCTAGGTGTGCTAAGGACAAATTAACAAGGTATGGTAGGTAGTGTTAAGGCATGCTAGAGGCTAGGGCGACATGCCAAGATGTCATAGGTACTAGGGTGTAACAACACGTGTCAAGGAGTGATAAGGAGTACTAGGGAAACACAAGGGAGAACTAGGTAAAAATGCATGGAAATGAATGAATAAGAGTTTCTGACTAAGAGTGTTAGCAATGTCTAGGTGTGCTAAGGAGAGAGTAACAAGGTATACTATGTAGTGCCAAGGAATGCTACTGTTAAGGCGGTAGGCCAAGATGTGTCAGGTGCTCGGGTGAGCTAGGGAGTGTTAGGGGGTGTCAAGGAAACATAAGGAAGTACTAGTTCAAAATGCATGGAAATTAATGAATAAGAGTGTGTGAGAGGGAGTTTCAATGAGTTCTAAGTGTGTTAAGGAGGGAGTGACAAGGTTATATGCTAGCAATGCCGAGGTATGCTAAAATACCAAGGCATGTCAGGAAGTGCCATGATGTGCTAGGGAGTGTTAAAGAATGCCAAGGAATGTAGGGGATGTTAACGCATGCCACATAGTGAGAAGTCATTTTAAGACATGTTAGGTGTTATGGCATGTCAAGATGTAAATTGTGTTGCTTAATTGTTTTAGACCAAGGTTGGATGTGATGAGCCTTGTCTTGGTAACTTGTTAAGTGGGATGAGTGAGATTGTACATGAGTGCCCTAAGATGAGTTAAAATTATTTCTCAGGTGAACAGGGCATATGTTGAATTTCCATGACACATGAGAATCTGGGTTTGGCCTTAGAATTTTTTATGCGAACACACTCAAGTGCCACAACACATCTGCTATGCAAAACGAAATCTGCCATGAAAGAAAAAGTAATGGATTGAATGCACATAGTTTAGGGTCTGCACATCTTCATATGTTAATTCTTATTATTGTGATGTACATAGCCATTTATATGTCTGGTGTAAGACTCCTCTAGAGATTTGTATCCAACAACAACATCTATGTGGTAAAAGGTGTACTGTCAGAGGTTACTCCATCAAAAACAACAACCAAAAGGGACCTTACTATGCACACAGATGAAGAATTAAGAATATTGTTATCTATGAGTGTCGATGTGGAGGTATGGGACAAAATTACATAGGCAACGAACCTTTTTTTTCAACCAATCAAGATATAAAAAGGAAAATGTGTGATTATATATACATGTATGATAGTATTTGGAAAAATTCCAACCTAACCCACAAATTTGTTGATATTTTGTTGGAGCTGACCTATAATTGTTCCTAAATTTAATAAACATGTAAAATAGGACTCACTTTCCAATACAAAATATAAATTGATAGGAACATGTTCAAATTGTGAAAGTGTAAAAATTGGTAAGGTTTAAAGGGACCGATCCCTTTGAAAAGTCTTAAATGTGGTAATGAAGGTTGAGCCTCGTTCTAGAACCCCTTTGGGCATCCATCTTAGGAATGGGTGTAGGATGCAACACTTCAGAATAATTTTTGTTGCAGTGATGTCAACACTTGTATAATGACAAGGGGTTGGCATTGGCCAGTCAAAGCTCATTAGTCTACTTTGGAACTTCTCTAGGGTGATGCCTTAGATAATATGGAGTATGAGGGCATTATTTGATATCTAGTTTGCATTGAAGAAGCTTTGGAGGCTAGATACTATAGAAAAACCCCTTGTTCTAAACAAGGATGCACATGCCACTGAAGAAAGGAACAGAAAGTACACAGTTTTGAAACTCAAATCACATCACTATTTATTACTCTTTGAAACAAGAAATAACTAAAAATTTCAAACACTACTATTCAATTTTCCTTTAGTCTGGAAGGTACAATGAATCTGGAAACATGTACAATAATGTCTCAACTTTCTTAAATCCTAATCCTAATGCACCTTCCTTGCATGGATAGACAAGACAATTAAAGTTTGTTGCTAATGAATATGATATGAGATATGCAAACATGCTTCCTTATCTATGACTGAGAATTAATAACTACGGAAGTGATCCTTTTAACTGTGCATGCAAAAACTAAATAAAGCAAATAGTTTCACTACTCCAGGTGCCAGAAACGAATCCACTGCCTAATGTAAGTGCTTTTCCCAGAACAAGATATAAAGGACTCAGAAACTTTGTTGCTTCCTCCAAGAGAGGTGTATGCCAAACAGAACTAAGCTATCATGCACTATCCTCCAAATTCATTCACCTTTAATAGAAATCTTGTGCCCAGAAAAAGACAAGAGACCAATATCAAACAAAATTCACTGACTAGCTAGAGACCCTTGTGCTCGAACAACGAGATAATAAGGGAATGTCAACTAGGGTGGAATATTTCACCACCAAAATTGACAAGAGATAGAAGGGTTCAAAAACTATCATACCTAATGCTTAAGAACAAATGAATTAATCCACATTTGGTGATACAAAATAAATTCAATCCTTCTTTATTTATAGATTTTCCAAAGGGGTTTCATATTCTTAAGTGATTGAGTAAACCTTACTCCAAACCCCAAATTTGGGTTTTTTAAGCCTAGTTTCCCCCAAAATTTCCCAACAATGGGTATTTTAGGGTTTTTTCCCCTTTATGGAGGAATATAGTATACGGGGATGGATAGGATATTACATCCCATTCATCCTCAATTTGTAGTGGCCGTTACATGGCACCTAATAAAAGAAACAATGCTTTAGTTTAGGAGGTAGTAACTAAATGCTTATTTATTTCCACATAGGACATACATCTTGAAAAAATGATCGTGGGTTGCCAATACTACAAAAGGCCTAAATCTTACTAGAATTGTCATAGTCCAATAATAAAAACTCTTTCAAGTGAAACAAGGTCAGTACCACATACTGCAATCACAAATGACAAATTAAAAAACAACATACTTATTCAATGAAATAATGATGAATCATATTGCGGACTTTAAATTTAATAGCTCTTGAGTTGCAATGTCAATCAAAATTTCTCAGGTTGGATCATAATTAAGTACTCAATGTTGTTTTGGGTCCAATTTTGGGAAAAGGAGGATCTCTTGGTGACAATGGGATGATCAGGCTTTTCAGAAGGGAGCTCTGATATACTTTTCAACATACAAGCCATTCATTCTAGTGGAGGAGATATAGAGAAGCCTTTAGTAAGGACCTTTCCAAGAAAAATTTGGAGGAAAATCCATTTTCAAAGCTTAAACATAGTTCTAGATTCAAACAAGAGTAGTCATTTTTCAAAGCAATTATTAATTCCCAAGAAATTGGAGTCAAGCTGGCATGTTGACCATTTATTAATCTACTAGACAAGGAAGCATTTATGAAAAGTCCTTGGCTCTTTGATCTAGTATTTGATGTAAATCTCTTGATTAGAAATGTAATAAGAGATGTAGTTTATATTAAGGAAAAGGGAAAAGTAGAGGGCCAATTAATAAATATTTCTAAAAAACTCTCGATAGAACCTTAACATATTTGAAATGGAAAAGGATAACTCCGTGGTTATTTTTTGCTTTAGAAAATTTGCCAATTTCTATGATTGGAGCATGTATTCATGCCTTGAAAGAAGCTCACAAATGCTTTTGATATTGGTTGAACCAAAGAAAATGTGCAAAGTTACATTCACATAGAGGTATGGAAAAAAAGTATGTGGAGTTTACGCTGAAGTTATTCTTTCAACTATTATGGATCACAGAAGCCTCAATTCAACTATGTGGAGTTTGTTATCCTAGACTCCAAACAAAGAATGGAAAAAAGGTGAAAAAACCAAGTCAAAAGGTATGTGTAGCTTTTGTCATGCAGAGGTAGGTGTTAACTCCACACTCTATAGCGAAGGCTTTGTGGCGCAAGTGACACAATGGTTTGCATGCAGAATTTTGGATTAAAAGGAGTGGAACTTGATGCTACATGTCCACTATTACCCCACTTTCTGTATGAATTATAGGAGATAAAAATAATGAGATACAGGAGATACATAGTAGACACTATTGTTATTCAAGTTTAATAAAAAATATTACTATGTCTTCCTCGACGTATAGGAAACATCTTCAATAAAATATTTTCTCCATGAACTTGATTTAAAATGAATCTCTTCCGTTGACATGCCCAACCAAAAATAGAAACGATGCCGATGGGCCAATTTCAGTTTACAAAATTTACAATTAGTTTGAATTGTAAGATCTCCTATTTTCAATTCAAATTTCAGTTACAAGCAGTGAAATAGGACTCACCAATCAATCCCGATTAATCATGAGTCATAATCTTCTTGCTCTCCAAATGATCCGATCTAAATATTTGTGATTCAAACTCACATTGACCAATTTTAATTCATGGTCAGTCCAAGTTTGACTTGAGGCTTTCCGATTAAAGAAGATTCCTATGATTGATTCCAATTTATTTGATTTTTAGCCTTAACTCGACAAGCACGCTTTTTTCAAGTTTAGGTATGCTGCATTGCTAAAACTAAACGTCAGTCGTTCCAAAAATTATTTCTCATTTTTCAGGCCCAAAACTCATACGTCGAGACCTTTAGTAATCAATAACTACTCACTATTACACAGTCCAAACTCAATTTCGAGGAACATCCAAGGTGAGCCTAAGTCCAGACTCCATATCGGGCAGTCACCAATGTGTGCTCTATCCATACTCCATATCGACTCTCAAGCAATCATGCTTCACCTTTAGCATGTGTTACCTTTAGTCTTATTCGCTTCACTATTCAACAATCTAGGTACATTGGCACTTCGCTTAAATAATAGGTATATTACTATATTGAAGTTTCAATGTCATTTTCAATGGCAAGTTTCAAGTTTCACTATCAGTAATTGAATGTTTGGCTTATTCCCTTGGTTATGACTTTTCAACACTATAAATGGGGCTTAAATAGATTTTGAAAATGAACTAAGAAATGGTTTCATACCAACCATAGACCAAGTCATCAAGCATTCCTTCCTTGGTCGATGTCTTGCCGACTTCAAAGGCTTTAACCATGCATTCACAACTTCGGGTATTTTTGTTGTTCCACAATCTGTTATTGATGTATTGTTTCAATTGTCTTATGCTAAACGAACTTGAAAATTCAAGATTACAATGCAATATATGTTGATAATATTTCCTTTAGGTAGAATTTCCTCATATATACCTAATTGTGTTTCAAGGTAATAATGATATATTAGTTCGAAATGTGCTTGTGTTGCTAGGCAGGGTCCTCTTTGATCCTTAACAAAACCTTGTATCCTTTAAAACCAACCCTCTTTCTTGCGAAGTTATATATGGCATTTTAATTTTAATTTTTTATTCTATTTTACAGGAACCAAATTAAATAGAAGGCACAGCTCCAAATCTAAACAGAAGCCGCAATTTAAACACAAGTCCAAAATAGCAACAATGTCGAGTAGAAGGACTTTGCTTGGGCTTATTGTGACAAGATTCTTAGAGACCCTAAGCTCCTTTGTAAATTTTGCAAAGCGAAATGTAGTGGAGGAATTTATAGATTCAAGTACCACCTTGCACAAATACTTGGCCATGTTATAGGTCTATGCAAAAAGGATGACGAAAATGTCAAACACCTAGAAACCTTGGCCATTGATATGTTGAGTCAACATAATGCAAAGAAAGAAAAAAAAGAAAAGAAATAGGAACTCCTAGAGTTGAAAATTTTTCTTCCACTACCCCATTGTCATCTCCCTCTATTGAATCCTCAATGCAGTTCCCAAGTTTCCCACACATGACTCTAATTCCAAGTCAAACTCAATGCCAAATGAATCCTCCTACATTCAACATTGGAGGTGGAAACATAAACACCTTTTTTTCTCCCCGCACAAAACCCGGTTCCCAACCTACCTTGGATACCACTGGTTGGAAAAAAAATATCCATACTTAAAGGAAGGCCATTGCTAACTTTTCATACTATTCTGACATACCTTTCCACTGTGCCATAAGTCCTTATTAGCAATCTATGATTGATGCAGTTGTTGTTGCAGGTCTAGGGTTCAAAGCTCCTTCATTAGAGAGAATTAGGACAAATTTGCTATTAGAAAGTGTTGAAGATACCATGCTTGTGCTATCTGAGTTTCATTCATCACGGGTAGAAACAAGGTGCATGATCATGAGTGATGGATGGATAGATAAGAGAAATAGAACTTTAATAAATCTCCTTGTATCTTATCCAGTAGGTACAATGTTTCTCCAATCAGTGGATGCGTCAGACAAGGTTAAGACTGCACAACGTATTTGTGAAATGATGGAGGAAGTCGTTCAAGAAGTGGGAGAATAACATGTTGTACAAATTGTCACCGACAATGTAGTTAATTATATGGTTGCTGGTAGACTTTTTGAGATTAGGCACCCCACTATCTTTTAGACCTATTGTGTTTCCTGTTGTATAGATTTAGTGCTTGAGGACATTGGTAAGCTTCATTGGATACATGAGGTTGTGGAGAAGGGGAAATCCATACCCAAATACCTATACAAGCACATTATTGTCCTAAACACCATGAGAAAATACATTGAAGTTAAAGAAATTGTTTGACATGCAGTGACTAGATTTGCAACAAATTTCATATCTTTGTAATTTGTGGTTGAGCAAAAGATAAATCTGAAGAGGATGTCCTTGGGACCTGAGTGTATGGCATCTAAACATTCCAAGACCATTGAAGGCATTGAAGTTGTCGCACTTGTGTTTAATGACGGTTGATGGAAAGATGTCGAAGAGATTATTGTTGTGATGGAGTCCCTTGTTAGAGTTCTCAGGTACTTCAAGTATTTTAACTTTTTCATGTTTTAAATTTCATTTCAAGATTCTTTTTATTTTCAATGTTTCATATTAATTTAAATTTGAAAGCTTGAACTTTCAGGATGGTTGATGGTGACAAACTCGCTATGGGTTACATTTATGAGGCGATGGATCTCACAAAGGAGGGAATCAAAATAAGGTATGGGGATAACGAGGCAAAGTATATGCCTATTTGGGACATTATTGATGCACATTTGGATAGGAAATTGCATCCCCCCTTACATGCTACTAGGTACTTCTTAAACCCATATTATTTTTATGATAAGAGAAAATGTAATGAGGATGGGGGGGTTCACAGAGGACTTATGACATGCATGGAAAGGTGCTTCCCTGATCCAGAATTTCAAAGTTGTGTCTTTTCTAAACTATAGGATTATATAGCAACACCTAAATTATTTTCCTATACCAGTGTTATATGCGAAAGGTCTAAGGTGTTTCCAGGTACCCTTTGAGGCTTAAAGGCTTTATCAGTTCATTAAATTTGTTTAAACTTTATTTTCTATGTTAAATGTTTTATTAAATTTTGTGTCTTTTTAATTTTTTACTATTTAGTATTTAGTACGTCTCCTCACGAACCCTTGCCACTTGCTAGGTTTTTGGTGGCAAAATTTTTGTAGTGATACACCAGATTTGAAGAGATTTGTCATTCGAACCTTAAACTAAGCATGCAATGCTTTAGGTTGTGAGTGCAACTGAAGCATGTTTGAGAAAATACATTCTAAGAAGCACAACCGATTGACACAAAAGTGCTTAAATGACCTTGTATTTTTCCATTACAATCTACAACTTCGCAACAAGAAATACTAGGTGAGAGCTTGAATTTGAAGGTTTTATAATCTGATTTGGAATTTAAAGTTTAAACTTTAAAGTTCAAAGTCAAACTTAAATTCACATTTCAGTGTCTCATTATAATGATAGGTTTGGATCATTCACCAATAGACCTTGAAGAGATAGATTTGCGAACTAAAAATGTAGCAGATTGGGTCCAATTAGAGGAGGCTCCTCTTTTAAGCCTACATGACTTGAAGAACTTTGAGAGTCAAGCGAGCGGAGGAGTGGGAGGAATTGCTTCTAGTTCTCACTCTTAAGAGTCTTAGACTCTTAGTTACTATTTTTTTCTAATTAGTATGTGGTTGTTTGTAATTTTTTAGAAGCAGTTGCTTCTAGTTCTATGTAGTCACTAGTTAAGAATCATGACTCAATACTTTGGATCATGTTTGGACTCATAACATATATGAGATGCTTATTCATTCATGATATTTTGGACATCTATTGATCCTATGAATTTTTTGGACATGGCTTTAATGAATATCAATGAAAAATGTTTTTTTTTTTTAATTCAATATATGTGTATATTTTTATATATTGAATTCACCCATTTTTCCCAATTGTTTTCTAATTTTTCCCGAATCTGATTAAAACTCTTAGCTCTTTTGCTTCGCCGACGTATTGTCTATTACGAGTCTGGTACATTGGTTATAAGTTTCATTCTTCAATTATGAGTGCTAAGGTGTGCTAGAGAGTGCCAATGCATGTTGATAAGTGTTAGGGAGTACTATGACAACACAAGGGAGCACTAGGTCAAAATGCATGGAAGTGAATGAATATGAGGGTGTGTTGGGGAGTGACAATCAATTCTAGTTGTCATGCCAAGGAGGGAGTGATAAGGTATGCTAAGAACAGGTTAGGTATGCCAGGGAATATCAAGGAATTTCAAGAAGTGCTAGAGTGTGCTAGGTAGTTTTGGGGTGTGCTAACATATGCCAAATAGAGCCAAGGCATTCTAGGTGCTAAGACATGCTAGGATGTGTAGGATGCTAGAGTATGCCAATATGTGTCAAGGAGTTTCAAGGCAGAAAAAGGAATAACTAAGCTAAAATTAAAGGAAATGAACACATAATAGGGTTAATAAGTTGGGACATTATCTTTTTCAAAAGGAGTGTTACACAGTAATTTGTCACTGTCTCCTTGTCAGTCTCCCAACTGTGTCATGAAATCAATTCATCATGCTCATGCTCTCTGAATTGGCCAAATAACCCTCTTTGCCAAATTTTATTTGATCATCGCGACTGTTATTGAAATAACCGCACTGACTGGCGGCTTCTAGTGCAACTGATGCGCTGCCAGCGCGGAAGCACACGGGTTTCCCACGCTGGTCGAATTTCATACCTAGCGCATCCTTTGTTTGTATTAAAGCGCGCTGACATAGCTTCCCCCATTACTGAGATGCGACGTCAGCGCGCCAGTCCAGTTATTCACCCATGTTGATCCTGTTTAGGCGAATTTGTTCTAACAGCCAGCCTTCCAGATGACTCCAGACCTGGTTGTTGGCCTTGTGATTGTCACCCTCCCTTCTATGGCATGTCTGTTCGTCATATGAGCCACCTTTCTTGGAGATAAGCTTATCCTCCCACCATCCATGGAGACTCCTTCTCCTATATAAGCCTCCACCATTGCCATGAGCAGCTAGTTTTTGGATATAGCTTTTGACACAAAGGAATTCATAGTGCTTTAGTGCTGCTCTTAATAGGCAGTTGGTGTGTTAAGTGTGGATTGCTAGAGAGCTTAAGGAAGGTTGTGAAGTCTTGTTGCCTTGTGTGAGAGAGAGAGTTGTTTGTCTTAGGAGATCTACCTCCAAGGGTGAATGCTTATGAGACTTGCTGGTTGGACCCTCTTGAGAAGGACTCAGCGTCAGAACATTGGTTGTACCTTTCTCTGTTTTTGATTAATAAAAGATAGATGACTACTGTTATGGTTCCATTCTCATTTGTCTTATAATGGTTAATGTGAATTACATCCTTTCTGACTGATGTATAGTTGCTTTTACTAGATTTCACGCTTGTGTTTGTTCTCTCTTTGCATGTGCATGTGTCCATCCGCGAAGATAGTGGAGGATCGTGACTGACCAGAGCGAAGGAGTGAGAGTGGCATCTCTTCATCAAACAAATAGCGCTGGAATCCAAGTAGGTGTTCATTACCCACTTTGTAATTGCAATTAGGAACTTGCAGAGCAGCATTGATTGATTGTTGCTAGACCCATTTTGGGCTAGTGGGGATCGCCTCTATCCATGAGGGGATTTACCTCTCCAACAATTTGGCGACTCCGCTGGGGACGTTGCTTGTGTCTTTTGTTGTTCATCCTTGTTTGGAATTTCATTGTTATTCTCTTTTCAAAGATTGGGGATTAGTTTTTTGTTTTTGATTTCCTGGTCTACTATGGGAAATGCCTTTAAAAGCTATTACCTTGGTCTGGGAGCTTTTGGTTTGATTTTTCCTGTTTTTTAGCCTCAACGTGGTTTATATCAGAACAATCGCGCTGACATCGCGTATCTATTTCTTTGACTTCACTGTCATCGCGCTTGTAGGTTTAACAGTCGCGCTGACCTTGTTTTTGAGCCAGCGCTCTTAATCCGTGTCCTGCCGCGCTGACAGCGGAAATTTGCTACGCGTGTTGTCTGGTTAGCGCTTAGTTGCTGAGGGTCACCTGCGCTGATCCTGTAGAATTGAATTTTGTTCAATTTTGCCTCCTGAACCTATTGGTTTGACTATCCCCTATTCTTTCCACCTAGTTTATGACGTGATTTATGTTGTCTGAACTGTGAGATACTTGCTTACGAAGTCTTGTTCCACAAGGATTCGTTTATTGCTTGTTTTTCGTTTTTGCAAAACCTTCCTCTTCACTTTCGCTGCTTGGTTTGTATCTTGCCATCATTTTTACAGTTTCTGGAATGTTTTGCCTTGTTTGACTGGCTTTAAACTCCCATCCTCCGGGTGTTTGCTTTTCTCTATTGATTTCGCACCCTAGCCCTAGGGCATCTAGTGGCCGTGTGCGTATCAAGCCTTCCGTGGGATCTTGTTTTCTTGTTTGACCAGCCAACTTTATATTTTCTCTTCACATTTGCTCGGTGATTGTTGAAAGTGTTTTGGTTGTGTTCCAAGCGATTTTCTTCCTCCTTTTTTGAATTCCTTTTTGTCTTGCTGAGCTTAGATCACATAGCTCATAAACCTTAGTTTTTCCTTTGATTTGGAAAAATGCTTTGGTATCTTGGGGACTTTGTTGTCTTTTCATCGAGTGATTTTATTCCTTTTGCTTGGTGTAGCTATCTCTCAAAATCATTTTAAGTGCTTTGTGCCATTGAAAAAGAATCAAACTAGTATCTTTTGCATTTAATAGTTAAAAGGAAAAGAACATTTCGTTGATTTGTGTTTCAAAAGAAAAGTTTCATTTCCTTGCCATTAGTTGCATTAGGTTGTTTGATTTCTTGAGTTCATTTTGTTTGATTGAAAAATTCCTAACCTTCTCATAGTTAGAATTCATCGAATGAAATGATGTTCTTTG